>PVLD010000512.1:0-275897 GCA_004027595.1 Dinomys branickii | reverse complement strand
CTCCTTCTTCCTTCTTCCTTCTTCTTTTCCTCCTCTAAACCCTGTGGCTTTCTTTACTTAATATCACTCTCCAAGAACTTTAAGATTCTCTTCACTTTACCTCAGGACAATTTCATTGATTGGCCTGGAGAAACTGAGAGTGACTGAGTAAAATCTTAGAAATCTTAGACGCTGGTGTCTCATCTTTGAGAAACCTATAGGCTGCAGATGGTAGCCATTGTCCCCATGGGACCAGTTTTCAAGGCAGCACCTGCAGGAGACAGCCATGCCCTCTTTCCTCAGCTTGGGTTCCTCACTCACAGAATGGTGGCAGGGCCAGAATGGGAGTTGGATTGAACTGGAAATCATTGAAATGGCTTCTAAGTCTCCTCACAGCTTGGGGGTGGCTTCTTAGTAAGCTGTGTGGGCAGGTTTTCTGAGATTGCTTTGTGCCTTAGTGGGAAAATGCTATCAGGGCTTCATAAGAAGAAGAGCAGTTTTCAGAACATCCTGTGAAAGTCACTGTCCTATGTGAGGTGTACGTGAATTATCTTACATTTAGCCCCACTTATGGATAAGGCTTACCAGAGAGTCTTGTTTAACTGTATGTCATGCTTGTGGGACAGATAAGGAGCAACACAGGTGCCATACGTTTCTAACTTCTGCACCAAATAATCTCTAAATTTCTTTCTGTATCTTCAAATACCCTGATAATTTACAAGGAGGTGACCAAAACTTATGGTGTATATTTAAATAAACTTTAATTTATTACAGTGAAAGACACATTGGCATTAATCACACTCGAAGTCCCTTCACTTTGGACACACTTATACCATCATTCTTGCCATTTTCTGAAGAAACCTTGAAAGTCCTCTCTTGTGAATGTTTTTCCATGCTGTGATCAAAAGTACAGCGGATGCCGCTGCTGAGTGTCACTCAGTGGAAAGACAGGCTCCTAGGAACATGACGCTGTACTCTCACCCACCTCACTCACTGGATCTGGTACCGTGCAACTTCTGGCTCTTACCCCGGGTCTAAATGACCATGACACGGAAATGTTTTGAATTGGTTCCAGATATTGAGGCAGCCACAGCAGCACAACTGAAGAAAATTGTGCACAACTGAAAACAATCCAGGAAAGAGGACTTCCAGAATTGTTACTGGGGAATGAGCTGTTACCAGGCACTTGTGTGTGATGAGGAAAGAGTTGTCAAGTGAATACCCAGTAGCAAGTAGCCAGCAGCTGCATTTACTGAAGATCATGGGAAGCTGTGCCCAGGCCAAGTCTGTGCCAACAGAATACAGGACACAGACAGGAAAAGGTGCCAGGGAGATAGAAAAGTAAAAGCATCACACATAGGTCTTGGCACATGGGTACAGCAATTGTAACAACAGGTAGATAAATGAGGCTTTCCGAATTTACAGGACATGCACCTCAGTCCAGTGCCTCCCCTGAATCCCTGGGTGTGATTGACAGGCATGATTGACAGGGTGCTGAGTGAGCTTAGGGGCTCTCAACACATGCTTTTCCCAGAATTCACTCTGATCATAACCAACATATGACATTAGTGCATATTTAAAAATCCTTCTGAGGTGGGAGCAGGGTGACGTTGATTAAGGTCAGGCTGGGAGATCCAGTATGCATGTGCCCTTGCCTAGATCAGCAGAGATCCCTGGGATTTTGTTATTTTATTTTTGACCTCTATTAGGATGATGGAGGCAGGAATGACCATTGGGTGCTGTTTAGCATTAAATGGAAGGAAGACAGTGACTCCTTCTGATGGAGACCACCATGAAGCAGGCCCTAGGGGCTGGGGATATAGCTCAGTGGAATAAGCGCCTGCCTAGCAAGCGCAGGGTCCTGAGTTCGATCCCCAGTACCACAAAAAAAAAAAAAAAAAAAAAGAAGCAGGCCCAAAGACTCAAGTTAACTAGTTGGCTTTTTATGTTTACTTGTGAATCTGCGCAAAGCCTAGGGTACTTGTCTGCAAGTGGGTGACAGACTCGTAGTAAGTGAACCTCTGTGAGTCACTGATCCCTACGAAAACCTATAATGGCAGATGAAGCCAGAAAGCCTCAAAGGATAAGACAAGATCACAGCCAAGGCCACCTGGATCCAATCTCAACTACATAAAGACTGGGTGGATTAACTTAATCCTTATTAAGGATTAATTTAATACCTTACTTGGAGAATCCCTTGAGTAATTCCACTCCCTTCCCTTCTTCTGATAACCAAATAAATATGGGCCACCCAAAGAAGGTCTTGGTCTTAGCTCTGACAGAATCTTGAATTCTTTGAGAGGGCTTTGATCCTCCTGGAGCCCTGAAATCATTTATTTGCCTCTTTTTGTTTAGCCTGTACCATGCACTCACCAGGGTGATTGCAGAGCTGATCAGCCCGCAATAAGTAAGGGATATTACCCACCTGATACCTTTGGCTCTGTGGTTTCTGACTATAACTGCCTCAGACACTGGTACAATGGTGGGATCACCATGTTTGGAGCAAGGGGACATTTTCAAGGGGGATTCTTGGGAATGAGTCTTTTACTATCATTTAAAAAAAAATCTGAACATTCACCACGTTTGTCAATCACACAGCATACAGATGACCCCAGCTGTGACCTGCCTTGGGCTGCTGCCTCATGAGTTCCTCTTTGCCAGCCACGGTCATCAGCACCATCTCACTTGTGTGTGAACTCCGCAAAGCCACACGGGCTCTCTGGCTGCTTTCATGTGGACGGTGCAGGAGAGAAGCCAAAGCTTTCCTTGCTGCACCTGCAGCTCATGCAGGGCCTTGTCTGCAAAGGAAGCATCTACCTCCTTGCACCTCCTGCCAGCAGATAGGTCACACGTGAGCTGTGCATTCATAGCACTGGGAGGATACTGAGAAGAAGCAGTTCATTTTTCCAGATCTGTGTTCTTTGTGAGCTATCTGGGTCTCTAATGACGACTGTGGTCCAACCAAAATTCTCTCATCTCCAGTATTCTATGTATTAATACCAACTTCAGAAGCACACATAAGACACACTTTACGTGGTACTTCTCTTCAGTGGGTATATTGTTCTCTGTGCTCACAACGATAAAGTAGATATTATTGTCCTCGTCACCCATGAAGAAACGCGGTCTTTGAGAGCGCAGATCTCCTTACACGCAGCTGGAAAGAGGTACAACTGGAACTGGGATCTGAATTGTTTGACTAGAGGCCCATATCAAACAAGAACAGGAAGTGGGTGAAAAACCCAGAGAAGAAATTGCACACAGGAGTGGGAAGCCAGTTTTCTCTAGGTCACCCCGTCCTGTGCTCCAAATAGGATCCAAGCTGGGGTTCACAGGCAGGTCGTGAAATAAAAGCTATAATTACTGAGTGAGCGGTTGTTGAAATGACCCGCCAGCATTCTGGTTTCCTCTTCTTTTCACAATCCTGTGTGACAGTGGCCTGCGATCCACGTTGGGCAGAGCCCTCCAGTGTGTGACGGCTCCTTGGGTTCAGGGGAACAGTGCCGCATCCTCACAGTGCCACATTCATCTGTTTTAGATATTGGGCGTCTGCATGAGCTTTCATCTGAAGTAAAAAAAAATCATTCTGTTACTTAAGAAATTTCTTTGAAGATCATCATCATACAGAACTGTCTGAACTTTTGATCATTTAGCTCTTTGGGACATCTGGATAGTTTTTGGCCAAGAAATCTGCCAGTAAGAGAGGTAAACATTGACCTAGACTGACACATGGGAGTTGGGAGTGGGACAGTGACCATGCAGGGGATGCAGGATTAGAAGTTCTGGGGACCTGCTCACCTAGGGTCCAGGGAGGTGGCCCACCAAGGCGGCGATGAAAGAACCGTGAGCTAATCAGGAGCACGTCAGGAGCAGTGGGCAAACAGGGCCTGAGGCGTGAAGGCAGGGCTCAGACTCTGGTTTCCTCTTACACTTACTCCAGAATTCCACTAATAATGAGTGGTCCAGGTGACCTCTTGGGAGTTATGATGCACAGCTACCAGCCATGCTCCACAGAAGCAGAGCTTGTCACCCAAGCGTTCGACTTTTCCCTCTCACCTCCACTAATGGGCAGAAATTCACATTCAGTCCTGTCATTTGAGCTGGACTTGGTCAGTCTCATAAAATCTACATTAAGCCTGACTCATTAAAGGTCCAATTCTGGGTCTGGGTAATGAGTGAGGAACAGGAATGGGTGTGCGTTAAAACCAGAGATAAAAATGACTATAGTTATAAGCTATTGTCACCACCATCTCCATCTTGAACCTGCTATAGAAACACAACTGGCATTTTTTTTTTTTTTTTGAGACAGGGTCTTACTATGCAGTGCAGGCCCACCTTGAGCTCACTTTGTAGCCCAGGCTGGTCTTGAACTCACAATGATCCTCCTGCCTCAGCCTCCCGAATGCTGAGATCACAGGCATGTGCCACCACACCTGGCAATATAAAGGTCTAACTTTTTGGGGGGGTACCGGGAATTGAACTCATGACCTCATGCCTGCCAGATAGGCGATTATGCTGCTGAGCTATATCCCCAGGCCAGCATTTATTTTTTCACTGAAAAGAAAAATAGAGATTTATTGGGAATCACTTTGGTGATTCTGAGATCAAGACATTGCAGAAGTATGAACATAAGACCAGCTGAGGCATTAAACCCTTCCCTTTCTCTGACCCTTGTCTCCTAGAAACCAGAGCTAATATACAGTATTACCTCTGAGGGGAGGAAAAGACCTTGAGAAGTGTAATCCTGGATATCCTTGGCCCAGGGTTGGTGGAGCACTGGGCTGCCCCTGTGAGGTTTGCATGTTAAGTCCCAAGTACTGCAACCCCCGGGCCTAGGTCATCCCCTGCTGGTAATTACCTCTCCCCACAGCATTGTCCCAAGAACTTGAGCTCCCTGTTAGGTTAGGCAATTGCGGCAAGCTGGTAACCTGATAGCAGCGCATTATGTAGTTGTGTGGGAACTCTGGTCTCTGGAACAGACTGAGGTTCCCAAGCTCTGGGCTTGTGCTGTTTGGGCGTGTTTTTCATGAAACACTCTTTATGTAAAAAACAGGCTAGAAAAAATAAATAACCTGGGCCATTTGGGGGATATTTTTCAATAGTGACATGAAACTGACCTATTTTTTGAAAGAGTTCTTGCCAAAAGGGAGAAGAGTTGGGCAATAACAAAACGTTTCTGCCTGACGTTTGTCCTCCAGCTTGTTTGAATTCTTTCCTTTTGGGTAACTTTTAAAAAATATATGTAAATTAAAAAGCAGTGAGATGATTCTCTATCGACAGTGTAGAGGTACTTTAAACTCTGGCTCCTAAAAGAAATCATTGAACCTGAGAGGAAAGCACAGTGTAGTATTTTGGGTTTAATCAATGAAAATGGACAGGGGAGAGTAAAAGACATCTAAATTCCAATTTTTATGCTTTTTTAATGCACCGTCGTTCGCCTTTTATAAATGTCGCTTTGAGAAAACATGAAGAGCAGGATAACAGGTAGAGGTCAGAGTCTTCACTACAGTGTCTGAGGGATGGATAATGTCATTCCGGTCCTTCCCAGCTGCCCCCTGCTTTGTCAGAGTGAGGACTCAGTGTTTTGTGGGGATTTGGGTCTGGGAAGATATTCCTACAGGCCACTCCTAGAGCCACGTTAGGAACCATGGAGAACATGGACTGACCTACGAGTGAACGGAGAGCAGGAGAATGGGAAGGTAAAGGGAGAGGAGCTCACTGGAAGAGCGAGGATGAAAAGAACTCAGGAAAGCATGTGTGATTCTACTGTGTCTCCCCTGGACACATGAAGGAGAATTTTAGCCGTGATTCTGAACTGGAGCATCCCATCTAAGAAGAGAGAATTTCAGACAATGTATCTAAGGGATGTGTGAACCATGGGGTTTGCTCATGTGGATGAGGCACTGCCAGGCCCCTTGCATAATGGATGAGAATCTTCTCGATACTTCCTCCTGCAATTCCTGTGTCCAGCATAACTGTGGCTACACAGGGCACGTGGACCAGCGACAACATGAGGGCCCATTGGCTTCCCATCCAGCTCTCTGGACAGTAAGTGGTAGCATGTGATAGTACGTGACCCTGGGCCTCTCCTCAGAAGGGCTAGAGGAAAAACCTAAAGCTAGACACAAGAGTGTCTAGAGGTGAGATTTTAGTCTCAGATGAGGCCACTTCACCGTTTTTGCAAATAACTTTTCCCTAAGAAAAAGTTCCAAAGGAAGAAGAGTGACCACTTAAGTATATGCAATTTTACTAAAGGAAATTTACAAAAACACTTCATACTATAAGATATTAAGTCTGTTTCTGATGTATTCTGTTAGGAACTAAGGATTTTTTTTTTTTTTGCAATTTCTCATTTAGATTCAGTATCTCAATATTTGTTATCACATCCAGGGGTGTGCTTGTTTGAAACACTTTGTCCTGTGATACTCACACTTCAGCTGGAAGGAGAAGCCCTAGGAAGCAGCAGGAAATCCCAGCAGCAGGACCAGCGTGGTCACGGATCAATGCTGTCTCATCCATTGGCAGGCTGGTGAGCTGTTAAACAAATGCGGTGGGGGGAAGCTCACTTTGCTTCTCGCTTTATACACATTAGTCAGCAGACTCACAACTGCGCTTACAGTGAGTCTTAATATCTCTGGGTAGGAACCTAAACAATAGTTCGAATGGTTAAGTAGTCTGCTGAAGTCAGGTGGCAAAACCTCAGAAATCAGGTGTCTGGGTGGCCCTGAACTGCCGTCTCATTGTTATCCCATCAGTCCCTTTGAGGAAAGGTGCTCAGACATTGAGAGGATGCTTTCCACAGCAGACTGATCTTTCCCAGATTTTCATACCTGAAAACCCCAATCACAAAGAACCGAGGGTTCCACCCTGTCAACTGCAATTATTGGGACTTTCCATCCAGCTGGGTCTTGTACAAAAGAAACCCTGGCCCAGGACGTGATGACCAAGTGAGGCAGCAGCTGTGGGGTGGGACTTGCTTGTAGCCTCATCTGAGGTCATTGGTGAGCAAACAAGCTCAGGCAGAGAGGGTGCATCTTGCAAAAAACCTTGGGGATATTTACCAAAGGAAGAAGTTGTCAACAAGAGCAGGACCGCCTTGGCAGTGGGGAGTCCAGGATGCGTGGATGTAGGGTGTTCAGCAATGGGGACACCTCGCTTTCCAGGTCCTTAGGAGGAAGGAGCTTATCTAGACAATTAGGAAAACCACTGAGCTTCAGGGGTGGAAAAGAAGTGCTGGTGACTTGATTGTGGCTGGTTTACAAGGTTTAGGAGCCCAAAGCAGGTTTTTCTCCTCTCTCCAAAAAGGATGACCTGTGAGGTGGCTCTGTTTTACAGCTGAGCAGATCTATAAGCAAACAAATGAAGCGGTAGTACTAGATAATGCACCAGAGGCTGAAGTCAGATTTAGCTATTACAAATTGTACTATTATAAACATAGGTGCACATATGTCACTGTGGTATGATGTTTTCAGTTCTTCTGGAAAAATACCCAGGAGGGGAAAGCTAGGTTGAATGGGACTCTAATCCTAGTTTACAGAGGAATCTCCAGACTGATTTCCACAGTGGTTGCACCAGTCTACACTCCCACCAACAGAGGAAAAAGGTTCCTTTTTCCTCAAAGCCCCTCCAGCATTTGTTATGGTTTGATTTCTTGATGATAGCCATTCTTTCAATCTCAGTGTGGTTTTAATTTGCATTTCTTGAATGACTAATGATGTTGAATATTTTTTCATATATTTATTTGCCATTTGTATTTCTTCATATAAGAAGTGTGTATTCATCTCAGGTGCTCATTTTTGTATTGGGTCTTTGAATTTTCGGAGCTTAATTTTTAAAAAAATTTTATATGTTCTAGACAGGAGTCTTTTTTCTGAGGGACAGTTTGATAAAATTTTTTCCCAATTCATGGCTTTTCTTTGCACCCTGTTGGTTATTTCTTTTGATGTGCAGAAATATTTCAATAAGATGAGATCCCAGTTGTTGATTCTTTGAAGTATTTCCCATGCGGTTCAGTTTTTGTTCATGAACTCTCTACCTACCCCTATGTCTTGAAGACTTCCATCTACTTTCTCTTCCATTAGACCTAGTACTTCTGTTTTAATATTTAGATCTCTAAGCCATTTTGACTTTATTTTGGTGCATAGTGATAGGCTTGAGTCTAGTTTTAGTCTTCAGCATGTGGAAAGCCAGTTTTTCCAGCACCATTTATTAAAGAGGCTGTCTTTCTTCCAGTGAACATGTTTGGCCCCTTTGTCAAAGATAAGGTGGCTGAGTGTCTCTGTGGTTGTGTTTGCATCTTTCAAGAGAAAATTCTTTTTAAAAGTTCCAAAGAGAACAACAGTTTTTACATAATGAGTCGCAAAGGCAGAGGAGAAATAACTTCAGGATCTGAGGAAAGTGATTCTTTTCTACCTAGATCTTAACTCCTGGCCACAATTCTGGTCAGCATGGAATTGAAATCAGTTTGTGTGAAATGCAGCAGTGTGGGAGACAGGATTATGCTTGGCCCTAAGGGTTCCTCACTGTCCTTCCCCTTCAAGGAACTTGTGCTCAGATCAGGTGACTGTGAAAGGAAGTGACATGGGCCATTTCTCAGGCAATGTCCTCCTGAGAGGGATATGAACCCCACGCTTTCTGTAGAGACCTCATTTGGAGATGGTGGAACCACAGGACTCAAGTAATTTGGGCTGAGGGAGAGCTCAGTGGTTGAGTGAGTATTCAGCATGCCTGAGGCTGTGAGTTCAGTGCCCAGCACTGCAAAATAATGAACAAAGGTTGGAGGAGGTTGGATTACAGAACTGATGCATGGGCAACAGCTGCCTTGGCCAATCCTGACTTCTGGCCAGTTTGTGAGCCAGAAGACTTGGAAT
Organism: Dinomys branickii; assembly: GCA_004027595.1. NCBI lineage: Eukaryota > Metazoa > Chordata > Mammalia > Rodentia > Dinomyidae > Dinomys > Dinomys branickii. The sequence goes on along the minus strand of PVLD010000512.1, from coordinate 267,051 downwards.
AAGGTATGATCAGCAATACAGTGAATGCCAAGCACAGTGGTGCATACATGTAATCCCAGTACCTGGGTGGCTGAGGCAGGAAGACTGCCATGAGTTCCAGGCTACTCTTGGCTGCACAGTGAAATCCATTCTCAAAATAAAACAAAAATAGTGACTGTTGAGAATTTTTTAAAATGTATTACAATAAGAGACACATTGCCATTAATTCCCTTGACACTCCCCTCTCCCTTGAACATACTTAATCCCATCACTCCTGCCACTTTCTGAAGCAGCTCTGGAATCCTCTTTCCTGAGTGTCTCTTGTTGCACTGTCCTGGCTGCCTTGATGTGTTGAACCAATTCAGAATTACCTTTCACGGTCATTTTGACTTTGGGGAAGAAGCAAAAGTTGCACAGTGCCAGATCCAGTGAAGAAGGTGGGTGGTGATATTTTTATGAATCTGCTTTCAATTGGATGATATGCAACAGCAGCATTCACCATATTTCTGATCACACCTCATAAAGATACTCACAAAAGAAGGCTTCTAGAAGTGTCTCAGACGTTAGCAAGAAACATGAGATCAGTGTGTTCTGAAGCGATGGGGGAGACCTTCAGGGGGATTAATGGCTATATGGAGTAATACATTTTTGTTATGTAAATACATGACACACCACATTTGGGTCAGCTCTTATATTAAACCATTGAGAAGTGGGATGTGTTTGTTACTGGGCACAGTTCAGCCTAGCCTAGTACACAACCTAACAAAAGTATTTCTAACTACACTACACCATTTCTCAAGAAATGTATGGCAGACAACCTGTGGCTTAGCGATTCTACTTCTAGACTCTGTGCAGCTCTAGCTCCAATATCCAAATACTTTCCATTCATGCCACACTTCATAGAAAAAATTAGCAAAATAATAAACTACGGGTCCCAGCGACACAGCTGACTCTCCCAAGTCCAAGAGCAAGCAGGACGCAAGAGTGCGCCCTGCGTGATCCTGTCACTGGAAGCTCAAGAATCAGCAGAGCTGGCTGGTGGTGACAGAGGTCAGAGCAGAGATCAGCACAGAGAGGGAGGCAGGCACAGACTGGCAGAGGCATGAAGGAGCCCTACAGATGGCTGGAATTGGCTGACGCTTTCTTCTGGATGGTGCTTATGCGTGTCCCAAAATTCACAAGCTGGACGCTTACATTTAATGATTTATATGTCTGCTGTCCCTCAGTTAAAAAATGTAAGTTTGGAGAGAAACTACTGGGGACTGGGTTTTACCAAAATGTAGGCATGAACTCAAACCAGAAAGTGCGGGGTGCGGGCAACCAGAAATCTGCACTCCCTGAGAGCAGAGATGGGAGAATTTCTTACCTGGGGTGTGCGGCTTGGCGGGAAGCACTGGCTTACTGTGCTGAGGCCCTGGGCTCGACTCTCAGTGCCGAAAGTGAGTCCAGGATGGTGACCACAGCAGGCCAGGAGGCAGTCCCTGGTGAGGTAGGGTCAAAGGTGGAAAGCCCTGAGAGAAAGAGGAGGAGAGATCCACTTCGGATTTGACTCTGCTCCAGGGAACGTCATTGCTATTCTAGTGAGAATATGGTGAGACATGGATGACAAACCCACGAAGGATGAGGGGACAGGGGCAAAGCTGCTAATGAAAACGAAGCCCAGGAAGGGTCCCGCAGACGCGTTACCATCACGTTCTGTGGTGTCGGCTATGAACGTAACCACAGCGTTGTGGACAGTCTCACTGAGAGGACGGGAGGAGGGAAATGGAGAGGAGGCGGTGGCAGCGGGCTAAGGGAGCAGACGTCCCCCCAGCCCCAGAGAAGACCAGCAGAGAGGGCAAATATTTGAAATAATGAACTGGGCCCCAATACCCAAATACGCAGATAGAGCACCCTAGCTGGGAAAATAAGGAATGGTGGGAAGCAATTTGTCCTAAGGGTGGAAGAAAGGGTTTGGCTACTCTTCCTCAGGGAGCTTTGTGGTATTATTGCCTTCTAAGGCTACCCGTGAGGTATGTCAGCAATTAAAGCAATTAAAAACCTTTTCGAAACCTCCAAAATTTCTAAAATAAAAGAATTCATTTCCAAAAAGATTTTGATTCTGATTCATCTAAAACAAGCATACACACAACATGCCGCCATTTGCTTGGGAAAAGTGTGAAGGAAAATCGCACTGCAATCCTTTGAGAGAGCCAAAGAGCTGGGCCAGCAAAGTTGACCCTTGACCCCAGGGGCTTGGGTCAAAGGGTGTGGGGTCAGGAGGTGAAAGTGCGACTCCTATCCTCTGTCAGCTCCATCTTGGCTCATGGTAGTGGGATCAGATTGTACCAGGGTCTAGAACTTACAGAAGTCACTTTTGATCAGTATTTTAAATACTGACTGTGTAATTTCAATGTACTTTAAAAAAAAATAGGTTCTATGAAAAGGCACAGGGACCCTTTTTAAAAAGGCACCCTGGAGGTAGAGGAGGCTGTACTTGAAACTTCCAGATGCCTAGCAGGGAAAATAACAGGTATTGGGTTAACTAGAGCACTAAGGATTAGAGGACAACCAAAAAACCTCAGCTCAATCTGGATCAGACAATAATGGGAATTTGTTCTTATCTACAGTGCTCAGAGGGTCCGGGTGTGGTGGTGCACTCTGGGAGGCTGAGGCAGGAGGATTGTAAATTCAAGCCCAGCCTGGCCAACTTGGTAATTAGCAAGAAAGCATCTTAACAATAAAAAAAGCTGGGGCTGCAGCTCCTTGTGAAGTTTTTGAGGAATTCAAAGTCCTCCTCTCTCCTCCCTGTGGTGCTTGGAGGCCTCACCCACATCCTGCAGACACTGGGCCCTGTGGCCTGTACCTCCGGGCACAGCCTCAGTGCCTGCAGGGACAGGGGGCCGACCCTGAATTCTCCAGCCACACTGGTGCTGCAGGAGTGGGAAGCGAACACAGTGGTGAGGGAGGGCAGGGTGGAGCGCCCCCACCCCTGCTGTCGCCAGGGGTCCTGCCAGAGAGGGCTTGGACCCGCAGAGGGATGGCTCAGGGTGTGGCTGTGGCCACTTCAGAACCCTCACTGTAGAACATCGGTTGGGGAGACTCCCAAGGTTGGCTTTTATTTTATCCCTCTTTTTTTTTTTTATTTTAGAAACATAAAAGTACAAAAACATATTGACAAACAGACACCCATTATCATAGAAAATAGTACAATCACAACTAATCTATAGACAAGGTGATATGGTCTCAAAGGTTGGCTTTTAATACATGTATATATTTTTTAGGGCAAAAAAGAATTTGGGTTTTTTATAACTTTTTTTTCTTCTTGGTACTGGGGATTGAAGCCAGGGCTTTTGCACTGAGCTACATCCTGAGTTCTTTTTTAACTTGATATAGGGCCTCTAAGTAACCCAGTTGCACAGGTGGCCATGCAGGCCTGCACCACCATGCCTGGGGCTTATTCCTTCCTTACACTTATCATAAAAAATTCAAACATATCCAGGCATGGTGTATCTAGGCCTGTAATTATGCCTGTGGTCCCACTACTTGGGAGCCTGAGGCAGGAGGATCGAAAGTTAGGCTGGCAGTTTAGTAATACCTTGTTGTAAAATGAAGAAGGGTTGAGGGTTGTAGCTTAGCGGTAAGATGCCCCTGGGTTTGATCCCTAGTATATACATATACACACACATACACACATACACACATAGGCAGAGGATGTAGCTCACTCAGCACTTCCTGAGTTCAGTCCTGAGTCCCAAAATAAAAAGTTGTTTGGTCAACATTGAAGAGAGAAACAAAATCAAGAGCAGGATATTTGGAAGGCTCAGTGGAGGTTTTTTCCCTGGCAGCTCCGTGTAGGGAACAGCATGTATCTGATGTTAGAACGAAGATTAGAATGTCAAGTTCTGGTGAATAAAGGTTTTAGGTTTTTGGCCAATGGAAAGGCCCTCTAGTGGTCTCAGAGTAACAGGCAAGCCCTAAAAAGCATCCCTAAATAACTCATCCCTGGGGGAAAACCGTGGGACATCAAGCAGTAATTTGAGTACTATGTTACCATGGGAAGAATGCGTTCAAAGTCACATGTAGGGTTGGATTCTCCTAGGAGTCCTAAACTGAGCTGTTTATGTGTTTATTGCAGTGCTGGGGATGGAACCTCCTATATGCTAGGCTACCCCCTGAGCTATGCTCCAGCCCTTACCTAGATTTGCAAAAAGGGATAATAATATCTACTCTGCCTAGTAGGCTTGAGGATGAATACATCGTACATGTAAAAATGACCAACTTTATAATGAGAATATGAATAAAGTCTGAGGATTTTGAGTTACCTAAATTCATAAATAAAATTTTGTCGCTAGTTTTGATACCAACTTGTATGCAACAGGAAGTCTGACCCAGGTCGCACTTTGTGGTAGGTGGGAGCACACGGGTGAGGGGGGTGTTAGCCACCCTGATTCCTCTACCCTCCTGCAGCAGGGCTGCCTGCGTAGACACGGACACTAGCTTTTATGCACTGGTTGGGTTTCCATGGAAACTGAACCTAGTCTTAGATGTCATCTACAGGGCTGGTCTTGCTACCTACCCACTGAGTGACGGGAAATGCCTTGCAGGATAAGAAAAGTCCAGGAGGCTCATCTGGTTCCAACAAATGCAAAAATAAAATCCTGATGTGCCCATGTTCTAGAGAAATGATGGGCCACTTTAAGATACTTGCACTGATCATTTTCATTGTTTCCATTTTAGGGTCAATTTTTTGCCATAAATACCACAGCTAAATATTTAATGAGAATCCTTTCTTGTTTTATTATTATTATTTTTTGCAGTACTGGGGATCAAACCCCCAGAACCTTCTCACTGAGCTACAGCCCCAGCTCATTTTACTTTATATTCTGAGACAGGGTCTTGTTAGATTGTCTAGGCTGGGCTCAAAATTGTGATCCTTCTGCTTTAATCTTGCAAATGCTGGGATTATAGGCATGCACAACCACACCCTCTTCGAAGAGCAACCTGTTTGGGTTAAATTGTAGCCCCAGGAAAACCATAGTCCTTTCAATTCTATAATTGGTAAGATTATTTACAGGAATCATATCACTTTAAACCATAGGCATTAAGATTGCTAAACAATGTTAAATGTTGTAGTGATTAACAGTGTTGCTCTGTGTAGATGAACTGGACTCATCACTGATCAATGCTTTAGAAAATATCAATGATATTTCGGACTAAATGGACTAACACACAACAGGATTTTAGAATTTTAAAAGTAGAAAGCAAGCTGGGTGGGGTGGCGCACACCTATAATCCCAGCATTTAAGAGGGGTGAGCCAGGAGGATCACTGTGAATTCAGGGTCAGCCTGGGCTATAGAGTGAGTTCAAAGCCAGTCAAGACTATGTACTGAAAGCCTGTCTCAGAAAACCAAAAGAAAAATACAGTGGAAACCAAATCACAAGTGAATAATTTCATATTGCCCAATATCTTACTGTATTCTCTGAAATGGGCAAATATTTAACAACTCTTTCACAAAATATCTTCCAGATTGATGAATGTTGTTAAGCAGTTTTAAAATGTTTTGCCTACCTATTACAAATATGAAGAATTTATAACCAGAAAGCTCATTGATACCTGAGTTTGTATTAATGTGGTAGAACTAAGCACAAACCGAATGCAAAATATATGTTCTAATGCTTCAGCAGTGACATAGTTTGACCTCAAACACTCAATTCTTTTTCAGAATTCTCATTAAAAAATATGACAAATTCCATAAAGCATCAGTGGACTGAAGTCTGTAAGGACAGAACCTTCTGATCTCATAATAAAGATGACAACAGATTTTATAGGCACTTATCAGAAACTTGGCTTGCATTAAGTATTTGGCAAATAAGATTTATTTACTCTATAAAAGCAGAATGCGAGCAGGTTTTCAATAGGATGGCGTAGACCTGACATCAGTCTCAGGCATGGTACATCAGTATGTAAAAGCTCTCCCAGGTTGCCTCAAAATTTGGACAAGGTAAAAGGAGAGAAACAGTTAATGCTTAAAATTTTCTTTCTTCTTGACCAGTTTCGCATGCTTGTACCTGGTAAGCAGAACAACTGATTTAAAAACAACAATATGAAGTATAAGAACCATTGTTGAATTCCTACCATCTGGTATGGTGAAGCTCTGCATCATTTCCACTTTTTTTAATTACTTATTACTGTCTTTGATTGTTTGATCCATCTTGCATTCTTACGTCCGGTGGACCGAGCAACTTTGTTGAAGATAACAGTATGTAGTGTAGCAGCCGTTGTCGATTCCTATCATTTTGTTTGGAAGTCCCGTATCATTTTTGTTATTTCTGTGTTCATTCTGTCTTCACTGCTGTTATTTTGTTAGGTTTTTTCTCTTTAACATAAAAAAAGGACAGAGACACCAAGAGGAGCTGGCTTTCATGGAGCTGCCCATGTGTCAATTACCCATGTGTTCATTACCCATGTGTTAATTTCCCCCATTTTACCGAGAGAGGACAATGGAACTTGACAGCTTCATGAACTTGTCCACATCTATAGTTTGCAAAGTGTGGGGCTCAGGTTTGAACCAAAGCAGTCAGACTTGAAAAATGAGGCCCACAAATACTCTCCAGTCAGCTATGGGTTTTCATCTTTCTTAATTGAACTTTGTTTCTTTTAAAGCCTGTTGGTTTTTAATTTTTAAAATAATTTTCACTTTATTATGTCACATACATTAGATCCAAAAGCGTAAAGGGTGATAAATCAGTATCTAGTCTGACGGTCCATTTTGTTCTGATAGAGATGACACTGAGTAGTGGTTTGTGCTACAGTGCACGAAAGTATATGGGTATGGTATGAATGAACTCAGTCTTGCTAGTACAGTTTAAATCTCCCTGGATTCAGTTCTGGGGGCAGAAAATACCTTCTAATGAACAATAGAAGGGAGCTTGGGCAGGAGTTTAAAAAAATCTTAAATTGGGTTTGTCACTCTCTGTCTCAGACCTCTAGTGGAAAAGCATTCCAGATTAGGGTGACAAACCATCTCTTCAGTTCCCAATTTCTCCTTTGTTGCTGTTCTCTTTATGAAAAGAATACTTCCAGGCTACAAGATAAGAGAGAGAAAGAGAGAGAGCTTCTAGATGCTAGTATTTAATTTTCCAAATTCCATCTACCTCAGATACAGTGGTACTGAATCAAATCCAATGACTAGGCTGGGGAATCTGACTCCGCTCCCATCCAATTTGGTTTGCCACCAGAATGGTCAATATAATCAAGCTCAGGGACCGAGCTACTACTGTTTTTAGGAATTTCTTATTAGCTGAGACTTAGAAAATTGCTGGAATAGCTGATTTAATTGTAAGAATTTATGCCCTGATAGCTTCAAATTGATTCAATGTACTTTCTTCAGGTTCTGATTCTCAGTTTTGGAAGATAAATGTTTAGCCATTTGTCAATCTTTGCAAGAGACATTTACCATTCACACTGTCATGATGTTCACGTTCCTGAACAAGAAAAGACAAACCCAACCACAGGGGTCAACTTCCCTGTGTGTGCTTGTGTGGGTATACGGGGGCCTTGACTGTAGACTTTCGAGTCGGTGGGTTCTTCTGCTATCAACTCCATCTGACAGCCATGTATGTACACCTCAATGTGCTGAGATTAGGAAACAGGGAGATGTCTGCCGTTCTGGCTTGTAACAGTAATACCACCTCTGCCACACAGTGTGTGTTACTTTGAATGTGTTTTTAAAGCTAGGACTTATTTACTCAGAAGACAGTGAGTAAAAGCGGACAACATTGCATAGCTCATCCAGTCATCCAGTTTAAGGAATTGTGTGAGTGGTGTGGCAACAAAACGTTTACTCAGTATTCCCGTTTCAACAGTTTTAGTAAATTAGTGAAAAGGAAAAAGATGCCTACTTGTTATCCGGGATGTCTGGGGAAGTGACAGACTGATAATTCCTTTGCCGTGCTACTGTCTGTGCAATGGGACACTTCAGGTTGGGGCTAAGGAAAGACTTCACTTCTCACACATTTGAGATCACGAATTTTTGCAAGTCAAAAATGTTGGGCATGCCAAAAACATCATGCTGTACACTACCAAATAAAAGAACACTGTTATTCTTACAAGGGAAGGTTTGACAAGACAGGAAATAGGCAGGGTCAGAGAAGTTTACTTAATACTGGAGACTTATTTAAGAGTCTCAAAGCCAAAATACAATGACAGAGTTAAAAAAGAATAAACAAATAGCTGTTACACAAAATAAAACCCCAGGATACATGGTTTCTACTGGAACAGATTATTACATTTTTAGCAAATACAGGAAGCGGGTAACTCCAGAGAACCCTCATGAACTTTCTAGAGGTCTTCATTTTAGTTTGTTGTATGGCTTTCACTGAGATAATGAGGATTAAAATGGTTTTAATTCGTGGGGAGAAAGCTGAAGCCACAAGAGTTGATCTTCAAAGGTGCAAAAGACTTCATAAAAACACAATTGTCTAAAAAAGTCACATTCTCCTGAAAAGAAGGAGGGAGGAGGGAGAAAAGTGAAGTGGGAAGAGAGGAAAAATCTAGCTGCTCCTTACAATTTTCCATTTTTGTTTAAACACAGCGGGAGGGCGAAGCTGCTGGCTTCTTTCTCCTTACAAACGCCAGGAGGGATTATGCAAAACCTGCAGCCGCCCAGATTTTCCCTAAAGTTATAATCATTGTCCTTATCTAATGACTTCTGCCTGCGCTCGCTGGAACGTTGCTGCATCTCCTCTTCTGCCGCTGGGGACCCCCTGGGAGTTTTCAGTAACCTATTTGCAGATGAACTTCTTTTTCTTTTTGCACAGCAAACATCAAGTGACATCTAGCGGATGCCTGGATATTATTTCCTGAGGCCTCTGGTTAGCAGTATTTCCAGCAACAGAGTGACTTAATATTATTCATAATATTTATCTATCACCAGAGCCAAACACAAAAACACGTCTGATAAAAGACTACCTGATAAAGATCGAAAGTTGAAGAAAGAGGCCACATTGGTCTACTGGGGCCGTTGTTACTGGCCACGTGTGTGGGTTGTGGACAGGTGGCCCTTCAGGTCCCAAGTTCCTCTGTTTATCTGTGAATTCAGGACCTTTATGAATTTGAGAAGTCTGTGTATAGTTCCCTCTTGTCCCTAATCCTCCCACGCTAATCCTCTCACCCTGGGAAGTGCAACAGAACAAAGAGGCCAGTGTGCGGGCCCACTTTTCATTAGATTTGGCATTTGTGTCTGGTGCCACCGCAAGCTGTTAGAGAGCAGAGCTGGCCAGCAATCACTGCGGACCTCACGGGGCCTGGGGTTGCTCCTCTCCCGTGGTGGCGCCTGTGCTTCTGCGGGGAAGCTTTGTGTGCATCAGGATCTGTGGACTGCCTGTGTGAAGGAGACAAAGTGGGAAATTCTGGGCTGAGAAACTGAAAATGGTGTTTAAATTTAGCATTTTCTTTCCTCTCAAGGAAAGGAAACTTGGATTATGTTACTGAAACACAAATGCCAGCTGTCTGGCTGTCCCCAAGTCTCCCAGTCTTCTTTCTAGCATCACTTTTCAATTTAACACACACACACACACACACACACACACACACACACACAAACACGGCTGTCATCCAACTTCCTGGGGAAAAACCTAGCATGCCTATCTCCCCTCTTCTGCACCCAATCACTTCAAAGATGCTCAGGAGCTCAGAGCAGGCCTCTCTGGCCCTGGGTTGAGTGTGATTCTGCTGTTTTTGTCATCCACTTTGGGCTAAAGGCAAACGTTTTCCTTTTAAATGCTCTGCCTTCCCAAAGTACCCCAATATCAGTAACATGTGAGTCCTGTAGCTGACTTGACTGACATGCCAGTGTTAGCGCGATCCATGGCTCAGCACAGCTCACAACATAATCCGTGGAGAGACACAACCTCCGGGGTTTGCTTCTGAGTAAAGAATTTGCAGGGGCTACCAGTGGGAGAACGAGAGTCCCGAGAAACAAAACCATTTTATGTTCTCACTGCTGAAGCAGAGGCGTGCGTACATGGGGCTCATTCTGTCCCTTGTTCTCCTTTTCTATATGCTTGGAATTCTCACAACACGAATTTAAAAGAAGACAGTTCTTCAAGGCATGGTGGCACACACCTGTAATCCCAGCATTTTGGGAGGCAGAGGCAGGAAGACTGCAAATTCAAGACCAAATTGGGCAATTTGGTGAGATCCTGTCTCAAAATTTAAAAAAAGACAGACAGGGAGGTAGCTCCCTGTGAAGACCCAGGTGGCGCACATGACAAACTCCTGGTGGACTCTTGATGCAAAACAGGTCTTACTGGCCCCTTCTCCCTAGGGCTCCTAGGACCCCTTCATACCTGCAGGCCCTCGCATTCCCAGGCCGCTTCCCCCACATCCTCACGCTGCCCAAGTAGTCTTTGAGCTCGGACACTGAACCCTAACATTTAGGTGGCCATTGGGATGGCTTGCTTAATCAGTTTGCACCCTAAAAGAATTTTCATCTAGGTTTGCAAAAACGTCTTTTCAGGTAAAAGCAGTACAAGTAGCAAGACGTCTGACTCGCGAAACGTTTCAAAACACGAGTGCACTTCCTCCACTTGCATTCCAATTCAAGCGCTAACAGTCGGTTCCTTATAAAGTGGGCTCATGTATCAGGCCCAAGCAGTTCAGAAGATAACCCGGGCAGCTGTGGCGACGGATGGCTGTCATCCCAGGACTTGGAAAGCTGAGGCAGGAAGATCCCTGTGAGCTGAAGGCCAGCCTAGGGTACCTAGTGAGTTCAAGGCAGGCCTGAACTATACTGTGAGATCCTATATCACCTCCACCTGCCCCCCAAAGGAAAGAAAGAAGAAAAGAACCATATGCCTCCACACAAGCTCAAGGAAAAGGAAGCAAAGGTGATTATTTTGCCCTGTAAACAACAGATATTCAGCGCAGACATTGTGCTCTACCTAATGGAAATCACCTTTGAAATAAATCCCTCCCCCCCCCGTCTCTTCTCTCTCTTTCTCTCTCTCTCTCTCCAACTGGCCAAAGTTCTCTCGTGATGTCTTCTTTGGCCTCGAACACAGGCTTTGCCTGCTGCCTTTCTGCTGCCAGCCTCCTGTCTGAACTCACTGTAGGGTGTTCACGAGCATTGGGAGCAGCTAGAGCTGGAAATTGGTTGTATGTGTGAGGGCAGGATGGAGGCAGAGTGCCTCAAGCTGTCACGCTGCCTCATCCTGAGCAAAGCATCCTGCCTGAACAATTCAGTCAGTAATCGCTAGGCAGCCTTGCCTCTCCTGATGCTAACTTTGCAAGAGCATAAATAAACACCCCTGCTGTTGTTGCTGGGTCCTCTCATCCCTCAGCTAAGCGGTCGCCTCCGTGTGACCCAGCCCTTGTCTTGTGCCTACTTTTTCCTCACACAGGCTGCTGCTCCTCGCCATGGTACACCAAGAGACCAATGAGTTCCCTGCATTTGGCACCTGAACAGGACGTCTCGTTAGAGAGAATAAGTGGGCAGTGCATACAGTTCTGGACAGCACGCAACAGGGAAGGGGAGCACGTTTGCGAGAGCTAGTATTCCACCCTGGAGTGCACGGTACTGGCACGTGAGGTGCAAACCACGAGGACGAAGGCTCATTAGGTGCAGAAACAGGCTCACTAGGGCCAGAAATGAGCTCACCAAGGCCAGAGAGATAAATAAGCTTAAAGACAGAAATAGGCCTAAGAGAAGCCAAAAAAGAGGAAAGTATGTTAATTTACTAGTAGTTAAAAATGGGGCAAGCAGTGTCTCCAGAAACACAGATGTTTATAGATATATACAGATGTATATAGAAGTGTTTATTATTTTCTTCATTCCTGCATTTACTTTGCTTTTCTGGATTGTGGTTAGAAGGGGTTTTACAACCACTAAGGGTTCAGCTGGGAACTGTACTTTACAATGGAGTCCCGAGCCCGAGCAGGACAAGGAGAGCACAGCAGCAGCGACGCAGACAGAGCTGAAGTCCTCGAACTTTGCTCCATCAGATGAAAAACGAAAAAAAAATTCTTTTAAATTGTGAGCGGCTAGATCCAAGCAGTGCTGGGGGGAGAGGCACTAACCAGGCTCAGGGAGAGCCCCGCGCTCTGGTCCAAGGTGGACCCAGCTGGGATTTCCCAGCTCCCTGTACGTCTGTGCGCCTGGTCTAGTCACATGACTGGCACGCACCACCAACTGCAAAGATGTGCGCCTGGAACTGAACAGGCGGGACATGACCACGGCGCGCCCCAGCTCTCCCTGTTGCCACCATGCCAGCTTGGCTGTGCATGCTTTTGGCATTAGAAGGTGCGCAACCAGCACCTGGGCACAGAATTCAGGGAAAAAACTGGGCATCCTATGGCCAGAGTGGGAACCCAGAGCAGGAGCTACAACCAGTGCATCAAGAAAAACTTGGCCACGGGAGGGGAATGTAGCGAGGGGGCCTATTCCCCGTACCAAGACAGTGGGGCTGCTGCTGGCAGCTCGCCCAGCCCAGAGGTGATGGAGCAGGAGGCTGCAGCCAGGGTCAGGAACAAACCTTTGTTCAAATCATCCTAGACCCTTGTATCGCTCAATTCATCATTCTTTCTTTGACAACATTTTAAAAATTATAAATAAATTTTTAAAAAAGGATCCAAGGGTTTTGGGTCTTCGGACACCTACTGGGTTCAACAAATTAAACAAAATCACCCGGAGATGGAATTGACTATTGAAAAAAAACATTTTAGAGGGCTTTTTAATACAAGTGTGGATGGCCTTTGGATGTGGCAACTGCTGGACCACAGCAACAAAGATGCTAGATTGCTGATCTGGAGACAGACAAAGGGCTGTCCCGCTGGGAACAGGGCTTTGAAGGGAATAAATCCTCACAGGGAATAGAGCAGAGTTTTAAAAGAGAGGCTTTTACATTTTCCCTTTAAGGTGATTAATTTAAAAGGCTATTTCCATCCTCAAGATAAAAAGTTTGCCTTTAGTTGAAAATAATTATATTTCCTAAGATATACCATATTGGAGATATTTAAAAGATTACTTATGAAAAACCATAATTCCTATAAATAAAACCTTTGCCCCTTGTCTCAAAAAATGTATATTTCAGTGATGACCTTGGTCTTTTAGAGTTATAGTCATAAACTTCCTCATTTTAGATTATACAGATAGTAAAACTGTCTTGTTTTAATTATAGTTTTCTTCTTGACATCATATACAGGATATGCTGCTGATTTAAAAGGTTTTGTGAGTCTCTGGTGCTCTCGTGATTCCTAGTGATGTTATGTGCCTGTTTTTACAGTCCAAAATTAAATTGATACAGAAAAGCTTTAGTATTTTACAAATAGATATAAAAGTTTGGAGTACTATCTAAAAGCAGTGGGGTTTCAACAGTTGCTTGATTTTGGCCTCCCATTTGAATGGTGACAGGCCCAGTGGGGGCCTCCAAAAGGATATAAGCTATGATAACTTTTTATATTTGGGTCAACTCATCCAACAAAGACAATTCACCCCAAATTGTTCAGATCAATCTAAAATGATTCTCAAAACTTATTTGGTAATATTAATTACCTCCATCTGGATTTTGGGCTAATTTCTCTGGTGTTATTAATTGTCATTGTCCTTCAGACAGGTTAATTCAATTTGTTTCTGTTTTCACAGGTGGGTCATCTTAGGTTAAGGGAGGCTATATGACAGCTTCCTCTTCCAAAAAAGTAGGATGCAGGTTTCTCATTGTACAATCAAAATTAAATTGCAAGAACAAAAGGGGGACTCTTTCCCTCCTACTTCACTTGGCAACATACACTATTAAATTTTAAAATTTTACAAAAGATGGAAGTACAGCAGCAGAAAGACAATTCAATCAGGTAAAACAAACAAACAAAAAAGCTAACCTGGGGTCCAGGATATCTTTGTGTTTTGCTGGAACAGGATGTTTGACTGTAGCATCAGTCCAGATCTGAAAAAGTTGACAGGGATGGGGCCAGATTCAGCCTGGGGCCTATTGAAGAAACTGGCAAAATGGAAATCTAAAGTCTAAATAGGTGGTAGAGTACATACAGATAACTGAGCTGAAAGTTGCCAGTATTCTTAAAACAGAATATAATACAAAACACACATATTCTTTATAGCTAAGAGATTCTATTCCTACCAATTTTTTCTGATGAAATCTTCGCTAATTGACAACAAAATCTGACTATTTATAGTTATAAATTTATAAAATTTTTATAGAGCTACTATAAGTCAATTTAGTAAAAAACATATTGGCATGCACACTGATTTTGTAAAGATGTTTATTTGTTTGTTCTGTGTACTTGTTATTTATCTATTTGTCATTCTGTGAGCAGCTGTTCCCCATTATTTTGAACTCAACAATTTTTCTTTTATCATTTTTTCCTAAACAATTTGGGTTATAGATTTTAAAGCATGCTTTCACTGGAGTTACCAGCTAGTCTAAGTGATATCAAAATTGGCTTTCCCATAGCTCATCAAGAAATTTAAAATAATTAACTGAAATTCCTTAGGGTAAGGAGAAATTACTGGGCAGAACTCCAGTTGGTGAACAGAGGGCTGGTCAACTTTTGTTCATTAATAAGGAGCCCCCAGTGATCTCCAGTCTCTTGAGAGACATCCCAATAATTTGGTCATTTGTTCAAAAGGTAAGGTCTTCCAGGAAAAATTATAATAAGGTTTTCTTGTAAAAGATGCTCCTGATACAAAATTAAATTTAAAAAAAGGTTTTCACATGTGTATGGCAACTCATCAGTGTTAATCTCATGGTGTATGAAATGTATTCATGATTCCAGATGTGCAGTTCTTCCAAAACGTAAAATAAAGATTGCTTACCATGATAAGACTTTCCTTCAGATTCAGACCTCTGCCTTTAACAAAAAACTTTTGATATATATCCCATTAAAGGACAACAAATTAGGTAAAAGCTTCTTATGTATTAGATAGAAGTGATTCATTAAAAGGGTTATGTTATGTCAAAATGAAAAATTAGGCATGTTACAAATCATGTCATCATGGTGGTCATGCTGCAATGCTATGTATGGTTTTGATTCCTAAATTTCTGTGTAAAAGTACGTAATTGTTGTCTGTTAACATTCTATAGGGATTTAAATATTATGATACCCATGGTTGTTCAAAAATGGTTCCACTTTATGTTGTAAGGTGCTTGAAATTCAGATAAGATAGTAATATTAAGCTTACTGCCTGTATCACAACATAATGCCATTAATCTTCTCTTCTGGACATTTAACAACTGAGATTTGGAGACCACAAGTTAGAGAGATAGATTGGGCTAAGAGGTTAGCCAATATTTTGGCCCTAGCCCTCTGAGGTCAGTGAGGACTCAGGATATAAGAGTACCTCTTCTGTGACATCCTTGAACTCAGTTGAGCCCCTGATTTTGTGATCAAGGAGACTGTGGGACCATAGAGCAACATGATTCATGATGTATAGTGTGCCTAAGGAGAGTCACCAGGAAAAAAAGTGTCTCTCAAGCTTTTACAGAAAGCAACTTGGTCAAGCAATGGCTGTGATTCATCCAGATGGCTGATCCTGCAGAAGATCTAGAGGTGCTGTACTTGGTTCCAAAGTGATTCCTGAGGAGACTTAACTGACCTTCATAGATAGCAAGAAATTAAA
Source organism: Dinomys branickii (assembly GCA_004027595.1). Classification (NCBI taxonomy): domain Eukaryota; kingdom Metazoa; phylum Chordata; class Mammalia; order Rodentia; family Dinomyidae; genus Dinomys; species Dinomys branickii. The sequence goes on along the minus strand of PVLD010000512.1, from coordinate 251,457 downwards.
ATTGATTAATACAGGTCTCACATTAACTTGTTCTTAAACATCCAGCAGAAAAGTATAACCACAAAATGTTGAAAGGAATGTCATGGTAATATATTAGCTGTAAAAGGTTCAAAGGAGCAAAATTTCTGACAATTGCCAGCTAGACTAGTAACTGACCACTCTTATGGATTTTGGACTGTATTCTCCAAGCATAGCTTTTCCACCTTCAAATAAACACCCATCATTTACAAAACGGAGAAGAGAGAGAAGCTGGGAGTGGCTGGAGCTGGAAACTGGTCACATGTGTGAGGGAGGACAGAGCCAGAGTGCCTCAAGCAGTCAAACTACCTCTGTCTTGAGAAAAACATTCTGCCTGGACAATGCAGTCATTAATTGGTAGACAATTTTTCCTTTCTTGATACTAACTTTACAAGAGTATAAATAAACATCCCTGTTATTGTTGGGACCTCTTAGGTAAGAGGTCACCTCCACCTGACCCAGCTCTTGTCTCTTGTCTATTTTTAATTCATACCAGCCACCACTGCTCCCTGGGGTACACTGAAAGACCGACGGGTTCCCTATATATGGGGGGGGCACAGTTTTTTGAGGGAAGTGCTTTCTTCACCACAAAACATGTGTGGGGCAACAGCAAGAGAACTCATCTGAGTGCTTCAGCTCATCATATCGGGGTGCAGATTATGGGCATTGTCCTGGTTCTCATTCACAGAAGAAGACAGGGATGCAGGCATCTGGGGTAAGGAGGGAGAAGCATCCGCAGCTTCCAGCGCCTCCTGCCTTAGCACCTGACACCATCGGCCTGCACCACTGTCCCCAGTCATACCAGTGCTGGTGTCAGCATCCACTTCCGGCTCTACGTGGAAAAATACTTCTCCTCTGCCTGCAGTTCTCCCCGATACTCACCCCAGACTAACACAGTTTCCTTCCGAGGAGGCAATGGCCAGTCCAGGCAGCCAGTACTGAGTCCAAAGTGCCTGGATAACATATTCCAGGGAGAGGGCTGGTGGGCAGCGTGGGATGGACACAGGCACCCATTTAGGCTGAAGTGAACTGGCCAGCATTTCTAACTTAGGCTTTGAAGATTTTATTGCTCAACATCAAACAACTTCTCTTCTTTGGCTGTTTGGCTGTATATTCGTTTTTTTCTGACGTGAAAAGGGGTTTCATCTCTGCGGTGATAATCAAGCGCAGACTGCAGTCACAGACCCCTCTTCTTGTGGGAACCATATTTTTCCACTAATCCGCAAAGAGCCTCTGCTCCCCTCTGAGAAGACTCCCACACAGCAGGAGCCTTTCCCTAAACATGTTCCCCCACCTTCTCCATCCCACTGCTTTGCATTTCAAACATGCTACCACAGGCAATGTCACTGTTTGCCTTTGCTCCCACGGAAATACATTTTCTGAGCGCTCCCTGTCACTTGTTCTGATTCTACTGTTTGTCAAAACATCACCTCTGAAGTTGCCTCCTTCTCTAAGAACCCAAAAATATATCAATATTTCTTGTCACCTACAAGTTCATCCATCACAAATCTCACCTGGATTTGAAAATGGGGTGACTTGAGGTTTTCATTTCGGGGAGGGTGATTCCTGTTCTAACACAGTGAACAAACTATAGGATTTAAACATCTCCCCTCGAGCCCCTGGCACATTAGAAAATGGTCACTAAAAGTTTATTTTGCGGTGTGCTTGTGCCATGTGCAACAGGAAGGCTGACCCCACTCTTGGGAGGGGACGGTGGGGTTAGCATCCTTCATGAGTGGGGAGGGGACACAGACCCAGAATCAAGACCTTCAGAATCTGGTCCTGAACTCGCTGTGGTTTGGTGGCTCTGGTGCCAATGCCCACACGTTAGCAGCGTTTTCTCTCCAGTGGCTCACTCGTAACCTAAGGGCACCTCAGATTCCCCCTGGAGCCACTCACAGGTTCAGCTTTGCAGTTCCTCGGTGTTCTTTGCACCCTTTTTCCTTTGCCACACTCTGCTTATAATGTGGGTGTGCTGGCGGCGGCTTGTTAAGCTCAATGTCAGGCATTAGGTTAGACACGTATCCCGGAAGGTCAGTGCTCTGATGTGCCTCGTCCTCAGCTCTTGCATGACTGGCCACTGCTTCCCTGGTATTTTGGACTCACCACAGTGGAGCCTTGCCCACTGGAGAGATGCCTGATTGACTGTGTCAGCTTGAGTAAAGAAGCTCAATTAAATTGGCTCCGCAGTTCCACACCCTCCAATGTGGAAGACCCACCCTAGGGAGGCCCATCACCTGGACGGTGTAAGGAGGAAAGGAAGGACGGATCTGCCTCTGTTTTTCCGGAGGCTCTCCAGTCTTTGCCTTCACTTCGGATGTCACCTTCTGGCTTCCAATGCAGGCTCTTTAGCTTCTGCAAAGACCTTTCAGCGTTTGCCGTAGACTCTTCAGCCTCCCATCAAAGACACTTTGGCCTCCTGACTGGGAGCTGCACAGACACTGCAGTGAGCTCCAGACCTTCACTGCACCCTTCAGTCTCCGGTGTGCAGGCGTCCTGTGCACGCTTCCTCATCCGAGTCTGTGGGCGGCCACTGTGAGCCGGTCTTGTACATTCTTCTGTGTTCGTATATCCTGTGTTATATCTATCTCCATAGTGAACTGACTGACATGGAGTGTGGCCTGTCTGAACGCTGGTTTTGCCATTTCCATGCTGCGCTGTGTCTTCGTGTTTTCCCAGCACATCCCACCCTGTGTGTGGGTCTGTATTTGTCTTCCGTGCCTGATAAATGGCAATTTTCCTGAGGTATGCACCCCCGCTGCTGACCAAATATGCCTGGCCGTGCACTGCGTAAGATACTGTATATCATCATCTCTGGATTTTCTAATAACGCAAGGTGGGCGCGATGGGCTTCAAAGTGTGCTCAGAGTCTCATGGCTAACATGTGACAGCTGTTGTGTCTTAGTAATTTCACATAGAAAAATCTAAAAAAAGCCCCACGAAATTGAATGAATGGTGATGTTGGCCCTTGCCCTCCACATAGATGCCTGGGACATATAACCGGTTAATGGGGCTTTTGCTCCTGCGAGGCAGCCACTCACTCTAGACAGTTGCCACCAGGGGGCAGTAGATCGCCACATCCCTGCCATCTGATATTTTGCAGGGTTTATAGTCGTCCAAGGGACCCAGAGATTCTCTGACAGTCTCCTTATTTTATGTTCAAACAATTGAGATTTGAAGTGTGTGCTACTTTTTCAATCAGTAACAGAGCAGAACTTTAACCGGGATGTCAAAACCCCCAAAGTTAGACTTTTTTCATTTTTCTTCTCAGAAAGCTTATAAATTTAGAGTAAAAATTTCCCCAATACTTTCAATATTAAAAATATTCAGTAAAGTAGTAAAGGCAATTACGATTTTAAAAGATGTTTTACAGTAAGATTTTCATATTTTTCTTAACTGTTATATAATTTTCTTGTTTAAAAAATGTTAAGTTGCAGGGAATGAAAAAAGGAATAAATTACCAGAAATCCTGACAAAGATTAAAAATTATTCCAGTATATAATCTCCTAGATCTTTCTTTACTCATCTGCAAACCCTATTTTAAAAATCGGGCTCAAACCAAGACAATTTTTTAAAGAGGAAAAAAAAAAACTCAATAAAACAATGATATGGAATTTCAAAACAATAGCCAAGACATAATCTGTAAATGTTAACTTTTATGTATAATCTTACTTTCACTGTTATTACAGAATTTTTTGATGAGGCTTCCTAGATTTTTTCTTTCTTTTTTTTTGTCTGTTTGAGACAGGGTCTTACTATGCAGTTCAGGCTGGCCTTGAGCTCACTTTGGAGCCCAGGCTGGTCTCGAACTTGGAATGATTCTCCTGCCTCAGCCTCCTGAGTGCTGGGATTACAGGTGTACACTCCCACACCCGGCTCTAGGTCTTTTAAAATCCTCCCAACTTAGCTCTTCTTAGTTACTAATAAAGGAATATCCTTTTTGAGTATGCCATTGCTCTTCATATACTTCTTGAGGGAACTCTCTCAGTGAAAACTTCAGTCTATTTTTTCCATTCTCTTTTCAGTAAGAAAAATAGCAACATCAAAACACTGACAAAGTAACCCACCTCCAAAAGGGCTCTCTCTCAACAAAAGACACGTTATTTTCACTTTCAAGAAGTGACTCCTCCCCCTCACCTCTCTTCTCAGGATGATGATTTATTTCTATTACCAAAGAGGACACTGCTATGGGTTGGCCCCAGAGTGACCCCTAAACCTCGCATGGATCAGAGGCAGGGCTTTTAGAAGGTGATTAGATCATAGGAACATTATAACTGAGTTGCCCTTAGGAGGCGGGGACTGATTAGAGGCCGTCACTGGGGGCGTGGCCTGGAGGGGCACATCTCCCTCCCTGACCCCTCCTTTCTGTCTCTCCTCCCTGGCCGCCATGAGGCGAGCAGCTCTCTTCCGCCGGGCCCTTCCACCCTGGAGCCAGCAGGCTAAGGGCTGTAACCGTGAGCCATTCTTCAAAAGGTTTTTTGTTTTTATTTTGACCAATTTTGCTTGTTTATATCTGGTAATCTGAGCAATTTATGTGATGACAACAACTTGAAGTATAATAACTGTTGGTGAATTCCTACCATCCTGTCTAGTGAAACTATGTATTGTCTCTAACGTCCTTTTAAATTATTATTTTCTTATTCTCTGTAATGATTTGATCGATCTTCTATTCTTACACCTGGTAACCTGCGCAACTTCACTGAAGATAATATGTAATATAACAACCACTGTTAATCCCTGTCATTTGGTTGGAAATCCCATATCATTTTTAATGTCTTTGCTTTGTCTTGTTTATATTTTGCTATTGTTCTTTTTTTGTACTATTTTCTTTAAAATAAAAATTTAAAACCAAATAAATAAATTGTGAGTGTTGGATATTGCATGTTTGCCACGAGAAAATGACTAAGACAAACACATTTTACATTAATACACAGAGAGTTACATGGCTTTAAATACCTAAGCAAGGATTACACTATTCTTTTTATGAGAATGGTCACAGGACTGGATTTTGCATGTAAAGTTTTTCTTTATACCTACAAGTGCTCCTGAAGCTGCAGATGTGACTACCACGATTGTAGGTGAACTTAGCCCATAGGGTTTCCACCCATTGTAAACTGCAGCTCACATGACTGAGTCTCCCACAACTGCTTCCGGGTCACACAGCAGAGGGAAGCACAGCTGGTGCAAACTATAAGTTTTTTTGTTTTTTTTTTGGAGACAGGGTGTCGCTAGTTTTTAACACATTGTGCAGCCCAGGCTGGTCTTGAACTCTGTGCAGTCCTCCTGCCTCCATGCTGTCCACCAGGGAGCACTGCTGGAGCTAAAGGGCAAATAGGAAATAGGTGCCCCGGGGCCCTTGAACAGACAGGTAAGCCAAGAGGACGGGGGTAGCGGCCCTGCTGGGGATGCTCTACGTTTGAATCTAGACCTCTTCCCACACGTGTACTTAAGTAATTATGCCTGTTACGTCAAAGGCTCTTTAACTCCAGGCTGGTGGAGGCACTTGACAACACCTTCAGAGCCCACACAATCCTCAGCTTCCAGCAAATATAGGAAAAGGAAGTCAGGGTGACAATCTTCTGCTAGGTGGTATGGAGATGGCTGGGCAGCAGGTAGAACTCTGCAGATGAGGTACTTTGAAAGGCAAATCTTGAGCGTTAGCACCCTGTACCTACTCATTTAGGACCCACCCAGGCCAAATGGTCAGTGCTGCAGTGTGTCTGCGAGCCTTTGTGATGACTCTCCCCTGATGCCCACAACTCCAAGGACAGCAATGGGCAGTAAGCAGCATTCGTTAGTGAGGCAGAAACCTCAAGGCTCAGGGAAGCTGCCTGGCCTCTGGTGGGAAGTTACCAAGACTCAGAGAGTGGTGACTGCTGTGCAATTTCCAGTTGATGTGAAAGACACAAGGTGCTGTCTTACAAATGAAAACGGTGCTTCTCCTCTTCCATAAGAAAAGGACTTCACCTTTAGCAAAGGATGCTTCTTTCATTTCTTTTTGCCGCCATCTGAGTAGCTGGTTGGAATTCAGATCAGCCAAATGAGTTCAGGAGCCAAGCCTCATTTGCACGAGGCCTTCACCTTCTAGACCAGCCTGGACCAGGGCCCCAGCTAAAATGCACTGACCACTGAATGAATAATGGATGTAGTCAGTTAGCCAGTCATACAACGATGAGAAAATCTTAGTTACCCTGCTGTCCTGGATGCTTTGAACTTCCCCAGTGCTTTGGGATTACTTTGGAGGTGCTTCTACCCTTATTGAGACGAGATTGAATTCGTTTTCCTTTTTTACTCTTTCTTTATAATTACAAATACACATATTAAAATATGAAGAAAAATTCAATCTTAACCACATCTGCCACCTTAAGAAATTAGGAAAAGAAGGGCAAACTGAACCGAAGTAAGCAGAAGGAAGGAAATAATAAATATTAAAATGAAAATAAATGAAATTGAGCTAGAAAAAAGTGGAGAAATCAACCAAATTTTAACTCTTGAAAATATCAGTGAAATGGACAAATTTTTGGCTAGCCTGACCAAGAATGAAAGAAATAAGACTCAAATCACTAAAATCAGAAACAAAAGAGGGACATCACTGTCACTGGGAAACCAGGTGCTAACACCAAGAGTCCTCAACATCACATTCTTCTATTTCATTCTATGAGACTTGATGGCATAAACAATTCCATTTATGATGACATAAAAAAAAAATACGTAAAAACAATTTTTTTTAGAAAAGAGAAACTTGTATACTAAAGTCCACAAAATATTACTAAAAGTTTGCAAACTGGAAGACATCTCATGTTCATCTTATGTTGGAAAATCTAATATTGCTTAGATGACAATACTAACCAAGTTGATCTAAAGATTCAATGTAATACTTAATAAAATCCCCGATGACATGTTTTGAAAAATTGGAGAGCTGATTCTAAAATCTATATGGAACTACAAATGACCCCAGAGTAGTCAAAATGATCTTAAAAGTGAACAATTTTTTTTTTTTTGAGACAGGGTGTCACTGGTTCTTAACTCATTGTGCAGCCCAGGCTGGTCTTGAACTCTGGGCAATCCTCCTGCCTCAGCCTCCCGGGTGTTCAGATTACAGGTGTGCACCACCACGCCTGGCCAAGAGAATAATATCGGAAGACTCACACTTCCTAATTTCAAAACACAATACAAAGCTGTAGTAACCATACATCCTACTGGCATAAGTAAAAATAGATATCAATGGGATCCACAAGTAAGTAATATTTTGCCATTATGGTTGACTGATTTCCAACAAGGGTGCCAAGACAACCAAATGGGGGAGTAATAGCCTTTTCGATGAATGGTGCTTGGAATAATGGAAGAAACCAATGCAAAAGAATGAATTTGGGCCCCTCTCTCACACACAGCACATACAGAAGTAAAAGTGGACCAAAACCCCGAATGAAAGCGCTAAAACTATAAGACTCTTGATAGAAAATATAGACACAAACCTTTGTGACATAGATTATTCAATGGTTTGTTATCTATGACATCAAAAACACAAGTAACCAAATTAAAAATAAATTGAACCACACTGAATTGTTTTGAAAATTATGTTTCAAAAGACACCACCAATAAAATAAAAAGAAAACCATAACATGAATAAAGTACTTGCACACTATGCATCTGACACTGATCTCAAACCCAGGGTAAAGAACTTTTGTAATTCAAAAGTACTAGCCAAATAATCCAGTTTAAAAACAGGCAAATGACTTGAATAGACCTTTTTTCCTAAGAAGATATGTAAATAGCCAATAAGCATATGAAAGATACTTAATATTATACCATTAGAGAAATGCAAGTCAAACATAAAACGAGATATTATTTCTCACTTACTTAACTTTAGTGAAAAGATAAACAATAACAAATATTGGCCAGTGCCTGCCTAGCAAGTGCAAAGTCCTGAGTTTGAATCCTGATACCAAAAAATACATTGGTAAGGATGTTGTCTCAGTTACTTTTCTCTCGTTGCTGGGACAAAATACCTGACGCCCAAAATTAAGGAAGGACAAGTTTGTTTAGCCTACAGTTTGTGGAGGTTTCAGTCCACACTGGGCTGGTCCCAAGGCAGACTGGCACATGGCAGAGGGTAAGCGTTCGGTGGCGGAGCACATCAAAAACCAAGAGCAAAAGGGAGGAAAGGCGGTAAGCAACCTCTTTCCCTTCCTCACACTGTAAGCAAACTACACACCCCAGGGTGGGTGTAGCTCCCACACCCATAACCCCAGCACTGGGTCATGAATCAATCACAAATCCTAGAAGCCCACCCCACGACTGCATGAGGATTTGGGGTGACATGCAGACACAAACCATAACAGATGTGGAGGAATTGAAACAGATTGCTGCCGGGAAGGAAAATGGTGCAGTAGCTTTGGAAAATGCTTCAGCAGTTCATGAGCGGAAGCTACATGTGACCCAGGAATTTAACTCCCAAGAGAAATGGAAATCAAATGTGTACTCATCAGGCTGTACATGAAAACCCATAGCAGCACTCTCCACAATTGCCAAAACATGAAAACAATCTAACATCCATAATCTGATAAACTGAAAAAGCAGTTGCAATATATACCTCTAGTGGAACAGTAATCAATAATATAAAGGAATACTATAGTGGTACATGCTAAAATGTGAACCTTGGAGACATTATCTGAGTGAAAGAAACCACACACACACACACACACACACAGTATATTAAATTGCAAATCATGGGGACAGAAAACAGGTTGGTGGCTACGCTGAGCTGAGAGTGTAGAGGTGGAGTGACAGTGGATATGAAGCTTCTTTTTGGGAGATGGTAATGTTCTAAAAGCAGCAGTGGGAGGACCGGAAATGCAGTCCAGTGGTAGAGAGCTTGTCCAGCATGTGCAGTGTCCTGGGTTCAGTCTCCAGCGCTGTAAACAAACGAACACCCAAACAGGTAGTGGTGATGATTGCACAACTCTGTAAACAAACTAAAAAAAAAGAAAAGGATATGTACCCTTTCAAATGGTGACTTTAGTGGTGTGTGACCTGTATCTCAATAAAAGTTTTTTTTAAAGGAGAGATAGTTCATGTTTGTGAATAGGCAGTGTAATATCCAAATTTCAGTTCTTTTCAAGTTGATCTACAGAGTCAATGGAATCTCAATGAAAATCCCATAAAGCTATTCTGTAAATACCAAGAGGCCAACTCTAAAATCTACATAAAGAGTAAAAGACCTAGAAAAACCAGCCAAACACTGAAGGAGAAGAACAACGTGGAGCACTGACATGACACTAAGATCCTGCTCTCAAAACAGTGTGTACTGGTGAAGAGATAGATCTTTGGAGCAGAGCAGACAAACAGGCGCAGACCCACACAGAAGCCAAAAGACCATCGACAGGGAGCAAAGGCAGGCAACCGAGCCAGGACGTCTCTTCAATACATGTTTCTGGAACAACTGGACATCCGCATGTGAAAACTAATGAACAAACAAACAAAAAATCCTAGACACAAACCTTAGAAAAATATACTCCATTCCCCAAAATGAAGTTTGAGAGTGGATAACAGATTTACATGTAAAATACAAACGTACAGTGCTCCTGGAAAATAACCAAAAAATCTAGGTGATCTTGGGTTTGAGAATGACTCCTTAGCTACAACACGAAAGGCACAATTTATGAAAGAAAGGATAAGCTGGGATTTCTTACAGTTAAAAAGTCTGCTTTGAGAAAGACATGTTGTCAAGAAAATGAAGAGACAAGCCCCAGACTTAGAGAAAGTATTTGCAAAAGACTTATCTGATAAAGGAGTGTTACTCCAAATATACAAAGAACTCTTAACACTGAACAAAAAGAAAACAACTGTATCTTAAAAATAAACCCAAGACCTTGACATGGCTTTCACCAAACAAATGTAGATGGCAAGTAAGGGTGAGGGTGTGAAAACATGACCCTCGTCCTGTCGTGGGAAATATGAACTTGATCAACAGTGAGTCACCACTGCACGTCTGTTAGAGCGGCTGGGGTCCAGAGCTCTGGGGACAGTGACATTCCCTGACAATGGGAATGTAAAGTGGCATAGGCATTTCAGAAGGCAGCTTGGCCATTTCTCCCAACATTAAACACACTCATACCATACAATCCAGCAAACACACTCTGCAGTACTTATCAGAGTTGGAAGCTTATGCCCACACAGAAATCTGCCTGTGGATTTTTCTAGTAGTCTGTTTATAACTGCCAAAACTTGGAAGCAACCAAGATGTCTTTCAGTAGGTGAATGAAGAAATTTGGGTAAGTCTAGACAATGGAGATTATTATTTAATGCTTAAAAGAAATGAGCTATCAAGCCATGAAAAGACACGGAGGAAACCTAAAAGCATATTGCTAACTGTAGTGGATTGATAATTAGATTAGTGGTCAATTTATAACCCCCAGGTGAACTGAGTGAGCATGGTACAGGGTGTGGGAGGGCCCACCTGGGGACTGTTGCTAGCAGCACAAGATGTAGAACTGGAGAAGGAAAAGTTAGGCTGTTGGGAGCTGAGAGAGTCTGTTCGGAGCTGGTGGAAGCTGTAAGGAGCTGTTGGTTGTTTTGAAGGAGCTGATCATGCTGGCTTTCCTGATGAACTTGAGTATTTTCATCCTTCGAGGAGCTTGGGACCTTGTTGGGCCTGAGAATGGCTTTGGTTCACTTTAGGGGAGCTCTGGTCCTCACTTTGACCATCACTTCCTGGCTCCAGAGGTGAAGATGGTGCACTGCCGGTCTCTGGGAAAAGCTTGCTGTGTTGGCTTCCCTGATGGGAACTCAGCCATCCTGACCATCGGAGGAGCTTGGGACCTCACTGTTGCTGAGGGTGGCTGTGGTACCTTTTGGGGAAGCTCTGGTTCTTCTGAGCCTTGCTTCCTGGCTCCAGTGCAGATCCCTCAGCCTGCTAGCACAGATCCTTCATCCTGCTGGCAGACTTCCTAGATTCCACCACTGACCTTTGGGCCTTCCCAGCACAGATCCATGAAACAGGCCTGCATGAGACGTTGTCGAGGGCTCTGGGCCTCCAGTTGGATTCATGGGAGGCATTGTTATGAGCTCTAGGTCTTCAGCTGGACTCATGCAGGACATTTCCATGGGATCCAGGCACTCAGCTGGATTCCTGGTCTATGGGACAGATTTCCCGCACTCTTCTGTATGTTGTTCTTTGGGTGACTGTTACAAATAATCATATAAAATGTGTCCCATATTATATTGCTCTCCCTGCAAAATAATCCCCAAACCAACACACTGAGTGTAACATGTCAATCTGAAATGGCTACATGTTATGTAATTCCAACTACATGGCACTGTGGAAAAGGCAGAACTGTGAGATAGTGGAAAGGCATTGGTAGGAGAGGGAGGAAGAGCTGGATGGGCAGAGCACAGGGGACGTTTAGGGTAGTGGAAACACACCGTGTGACACAGTAAGGATGGACACATTATTATAAATTGTCCAAACCCAGACAACGTAACACCATGAGGGAACTCTGAAGTAAACTCCCACTTCGGGTGACGGTGATACGTTAGAGCAGGTTCATCACTTGTAACAAATGTGCCGTTCTGGAAGGAGACATTAATAGATGTGCACGTGTGGAGGGAGACGGGTTATGGAATATCTCAGCACCTTCCTTTGTTATGAACCTAAAATTGCTCTAAATGTATTTTTCTAAAAATAAAATGTTGAACTGAGAATAAGCCATTACAACTGTAATTTGAATAGACATTCAAGAATATTAGAATAAAACATGAGAGAAAACTCAGGTTTTTCCAGACCTGATGAAAAACATCATCATACAGATTAAGAAACCCATTGACCTCCCAGTAAATATTATCTATACCATCATAGTGCTAAAACCAACAGAAGGGGAAAGTAGCTAACCTCCAAGGGATAGTCTGTTAACTGATGCCTCAGTTTGCTACCAGGAGTACAAAGGAGAGGGAGGAAAAGAGAGGACAAAAGAACAATTACTCCTTAACTCCTTACTACTTTTGTGAAAATAGCTTAACTTTCTTTGCTGCCTTAAAGCTGAAAAATACAGCATGAGAAAGGGAAAACTACTGGCCAATGTCTCCTATGGACATATATGGAAAAGACAAACCTTAAAATATTAGCAAACCAAATGTAGCAGCAAAAAATAACATATGCTGACCAAGTTGGTTTGCACCAACCAAGGCATGCAAGGTTGTGGTGCATTAGAACAATATAAAAGAAATGGACTAAGGGAGACTGCGAAGTTGCATTCCCGAGAAATGAAGCCCCTGGCCTCCATCTTCACCTGATGGTCACTTCAACTCTATCTACTGAGACAGGCGGAGCTGGGTGTATAGAAGCGGATGTCCCCTTAATTAGCCAGAAGAACGTGATTAAGTCCAGTAGAAATGCCAGTGTGTCTCACTGCAGCACTTGGGTGAGAATTCACCCCCACTGCTGACAGCTGGAGTGTGGACTTGAGCATCAGCCTGAGTTTCCAGGGCTAGGATACACCTCAGCTGAGGCTATGGGACTCAGAAAGAATTATACCTTCCTAGCAGTGAAGGTGCCAGTCTTGCATACATCAAGCTATCTGTTGAACTAATTGGAGAACCTTTGTGCCTGGTCCAATATTGCTGTTTCTCCTTAACAACCATGCCTGCAAAATTTCTCTTTCCCGGCACTCTCCCATGACCCCCATCCATCTGATTGATACCAATAAAACCATGAGCTCCTGGACTCCTGGCCCTTAGTTCCACCACCAGCAGGTTTTCTCTTTCCTTTCATCCATGTGCCATATTACTGGGCAAGAGCATGATACACCTTATGGGGGTTTCGGTAATGAACAGCTACATGGAACCTGGGTAAGATCTCAGTATTGAGCAAAGGGAACAAAACCTAAAAACTCACAATTCCATTTATATCAAGTTCAAGACCAGCACAGTGGAACTTGACTTAGGTAGATGGCAAACTTCAAAGACAAGGAAAGGATGCCTCTAAAGGTCAAAGCAGTTCTAAAGCTGTGGTGGGGTTGAGAAGGGACACGCTGTGGGCCTAGTGGGACGCTTTTCTTTCCACTTTGGCACCTCACTCACATGAGAGCACATTCTGGGTATGAACACACTTGTGTAGGACTTTCATGGCTCTTCTCATCCTCTGTACTATTGACCTTTACCACTTGGAGACCAAAGAACTGAGTTTGAAGACACAAAGACCTGAGTTTTAATAGTGGTTACAGTCTGAAAGTGTTGCCCAACTCATGTGCTACAAACTTAATCCACAATAGACTATTTTAGGGAGGTGAGGCCTCATGCAGGCATTTAGGGCGTAAAAGCAGGGCCGGTATGTACTTTTTCAGCACATGCTGTCTCTTACCCAAGTTCTTAAAACATGCTATCTTGGAGTTGAATTCATGACTCAGTAACAAAACATAAAAAAGGTTCATAGGGGTTTGTTTTTTGTCACAGGAGGATGCAATCAGGTGCCATTGGGAACAAATTTGACCTGCTGGAGCCTTAGTCCTGGACGTCCTATCCAGACTGTGAACTAATTCTGTTCATTAAGAATTACAGTCTCACAACACAGAATGGGAAAATTTTTTCAACCAAATGTCCTTCAAGGACTTCTACCTAGAACAGATAAAGTAAAAAAATCAGACCCCTCCAAATTCACAGACCCAATTCAAAAATGGGCATCTGAGAAGAATATACACTTCTCAGATGAAAAAATACTAATGGTGAATAAATGTATGAAAAACTATTCAACATCACTAGTCTTCAAAGGATGCAAATTAAAACAACACTGAGATTCCATCTCAACCCAGGAAGAATGGCTATCATCAAGAAATCAGTAACAAATGTTGGATGGGGCTGTAGGGAAAAAGGAACCCTTCCCCACTGTTGGTGGGAATGTAGACTGGTACAACCATTGTGGAAATCAGTGTAGAGATTCCTTAAAAGACTAGAATTAGAAGTCCCATTTGACCCAGCTATTCCCCTTCTGGGTATTTTCCCAGAATTAAAAACATCATACCACAGCAATATATGGGCACCCATGTTTATAGCAGCACAATTTGTCATAGCTAAATCTTGGAAACAACCGAAATGCTCATCAACTGAGGAATGGATAAAAAAGACATGGTATTTTTATACAATGGAGTACTACCCAGTTATAAAGATAAACAAGGCTCTTATAAATAGATGCAAATTGAGACCATACTCTTAAATGAAATAAATCAGACTCACCTGTGTAGTCATACCGTCTCCCTAGTATAAGAAACTGAAAGAGTGATTAAGATTCAAAGTTACAACAGATATTGTGAAAGGGAAAGAAACTGCTCAAAAGGAAAGAACTGGAATGGGGTAAAGAAGAAGGTATGTATAAACAAGATTGCGAAGACAATGGTATTATTAACTTCTATTAGTTCATTGAAAGGAGCAGCTAGAGTTTATATTGCTTAATCAATCATACATGCCTATATCTGACACTCTAAGCAACTATTCTGAAGAAACAGTAGGCAATAACCAGTTAATTTCCTATCATTTTGTTTTAAAATTCTGTATTTTTAAAAAATTCTCCTTAAAATAAATTCTTTATTATACTACCTGTACTGACATGTTCCCCCAACCATGTTTTATAAATAAATTAAAATGTAAAATAGAGTAATTTAAAAACAATCTTGGGCCGGGGACGTAGCTCAGTGGCATAAGCACCTGCCTGGCAAGTGCAAGGTCATGTGTTTGATTCCTGCTACCAAAAACAAAAGATCACTGGCTAAAATGGAATACATGTTTACTAAACCTAAGCCTATTTTTGTTACTTATAAAATAAAATAGGTGTTTTATTTACTCTCACAATGAGAAATTAGTCATCTTTAATGTACGTGAATATAGCAGCAGACCCACAAATACCAACCAAAATGAAGAGTATGAATTGAAGACCATCTCTCTTGGTGGCGATACTTATTCTAGTCAGGCTTCCATTGTACATTGGCTAGTTAAGCAGATTTACCTAAAATTTATTGACTGCAGAAATTAAACATGTTCACATCAATGTGTAACTCAGTATTTTCTCTCCTGACACCTGGTGCCCTCTGTTGAGTTTTTTATAATGCTGGCTGGGTTCTAGTGAGCTCATTCATGGACTCACTAATAGACTGACCCAGGAAGGGCAGTTACAATGCAGGATGTTGGATAAACTGAGACACACTGCGGCATGTGCCTCCAGGAATGGGGCAGCCAGCTCCAGAAGCACTTCCTGTGTGACTCACACCTCAGTTGATGCCTAGTCTCATGGTGCATCTGATGGACAAAATCTAAGAGATACCAACAACTAGTGCAAAGGAGTCTGGGAAGTAAAGTGAAGGAAAGTAAACTAGAGAAAGTTACAAACCAAGCTAATCCATGGAACTGGCCCCACTTCCACGGCAAAATACTACTTACGCATATTTACTGAAGCTATGTGCTTGGGATACAAAGCCCCAAAGCTCAAGCACATACAAACTGACACATTAAATGAGCAGAATACCTTTCTTACCGTCACATAACCTTAATTAACCCCCCCAGCACAAAATACTTTAGCAAAAAACCGTACCAGGAATAACATTAACCTCTTCTGTTGATAATTCTTTTAGTTTAGTGTAAGCAACTTCTATCTAAAAGCCAATGTTTATGATTCATAAATTCAAGCAACACATTTTTAAAAAGTATTGTTTATTGAATTAAATTATAGTTATTTAAAAATCTGTACCTCATATACATAGGATTTTTAGTTTTGCACTAGCACCACATATCAGATTTACATACAACCTTCAACTGCAGATAAAACAAGAAAGTTTCTAAGTGATGCTAACAGAAATCTGCTTTCCTATATCATAAGCAAATTAAGAATTTCAAGTTTACAGATGCGAAAAACAGCGAAACACTTTAGCCAAAAATCTATTTTTAAGAAAAAAGGGTATTTTCTCATTTTTAGCCTAAATTTTGTTTAATTCTTCCCAGTGGAACCGAAGCCTCCAGAACCCCTTTCGGTGTCATCCAGTCCCTGAAAGACAGAAAGGTTGTACGGCACAGTTAGCTTTAGTCAGCTCTTCTTCCAGCTCCTAATGTAAGATGTTCACTTTTGCTGTATCATTTTGTCTTGCAAGGAAAATTCAACAAGGATCCTTATTAGAAAATAGGATAATTTCCCAAATATTAGAACTTCACAGTATCTAAATAATTAGCCAAAGTAATACTATACAATATCTATATGAAAACCATTTCAAGACATTCTAAAACCATGACTTTAATTTTGCTTAAAACAGGAGTTACAAACACTAAGGAGACTCTTAGTTATATTTTTTCTTCCCTTGTGAGGTCTCATCATTTTGTACTTGGCTTATGACACTTACTTTAACTTCTTCTATTTCTGGGTAGTAAATCCGTTCACAAATGAGCTGGGCAATTCGATCACCTTTTTTTACTTCAATAGAAAGAAAAACAAGAGTTTATATCTTGCCTTATTCAAAAGTCAGCACTGACATATACTTCACTTAGAAAATTCACTAGATTGATATGTTTGAAGTACCTTCGAACTTTTCTTTGCCAAAATTAAACAGCACCACACCAACATTTCCTCTGTAGTCTTCATCTATGACCCCAGCTGAAGGAAGGAAAAGCAGTGTCTTCATTTCTGCTATTGGAACGCTGGCAATGTAAGATTACTTCAAAATTATTCCTATACAGCTCTGAATATCTTATCCTTGTAATTGATTATGTGACTCTTGCTCAGATAAAAAAAAATCTGTCACCAAAATGCAAATAATCTAGAAAATGGGTCTAATTTTCCAGCCTGTCACCCATATCAAATGGTGACCAGTTCCTCTTTTAAGTTGGGCATAGCAATTATAACCCCTAACCTAGTGCACAACACGCTAAAAAGAGAAAATTATGACTGGCTTTAAAGGCTTTCTCTGATAGTAGGTTCCTGCTAATATTCAGGTTCAAGTATGACTGAACCATAAATAAAATGTCAAAACACCGAAAGACCTGCAGGAGAATCAATCAAGGCTGACATTGCGAGGCAGCAGTCTTGCAAGTAGCAGGACATTCCACTTTCACATTCTTCTTTTAAAGTGAACTACAGTCCTTCCTATTATCATCTGAGAATACACGAGCTCATACCCTTAATAGAGTGCACGTCTCTCTGCCTGAGATGATAAATATGAAAACAGAAGACTTGAGCCAGGCCCTGTCACAGCCCAAAGAGTGACAGACCAGGCTTGCTAGGATCCACCTTTGGGCCAAGAGTTTAGAATGTTTCCACAAACACAAGCACAGGTAATACAGGTCCACCAAGCCTTAGTTTCCTTGAACGTTAAGATCTAATTAACATAAAAGGTTAAGTGTCTTCAGAGTTGTGCAAGCCATCAATTCTATGACACTGTGACTGTAAAAGGAAGCCCTTTCCTTCTCAGCAGTCACTCATCTTCCCCTGTCCCCACAGTACCGTATCATCTCTCACAGAAGACGTCTTCCCCTCAGTTTGGGAAAGGCCACTTAGGATTCCTATAAACCCAGTGGGATATGGTTCCACTTCCCAGCTGACTTCGCAGTAATATTCTGTGCTCAAAACAAAACAACACAGCCTTTATGGTGGGGAGGAAATCAAACCAGTCACAAATTTAGCTCCCTGGGTAACAAGCTGTTTGGGTGCACTGTACTCCTAATTACAGGGAGATCAAGTGAAGGGAAAAGGCTGTCTTTTAGAAGAAAGGTTGTCCCAGATAATGCCTTCTCCAGTTTCTCATATAGAAAAAAGGGGCAAAGTCTTAGGTCTATATGGAAGAAAATGCTAAAAACCCCACAAACCATTATTTCACATTTTCCCACTGGATCACATTAGTTTAAATGAACCCCTGTGCTTACTGAAAGAATTACAAGGGACAAGGGAAATTGAACTCCAGCCCTTCTTAAAAGGTTCCTGATGCAATACTTTAAAATTTGAACTACAGAGAAAAACATTCTAACAATGAGAAGAGAGTATAACAGGCTGATTTTGAGACTGCTGCATTGCCTGCTTAGTTGAGGTGCTCAGACAGCCTGAAGGCGACAGAGGCCTTCATCCGTCTACACTGAAGGGAAAGGTCTATTCTTGTCTAGGGGCAGAGCAACAAAATTGAGCAAGTCCAAGATTAAACGCTCATTACTTTCCACACTGCCAGCCAACCATTAAATCAGTCCTTAACGCTTACAAAAAGAATTGCTACAAAGCACAGGACTAGTCGTTCCCAACATCATCTATGTGGAGAAGATTCTGACTGCAGAAATTACTTATCTACGCGCAGCATGCTGGAACGCTCCCTCCGGGGCGCTCGGAGGTGCAGGTCCACAACTCGTCTATCCCATTGGCTGAAGACAACAGGACGGACTCACATATGGACACTTCTGTTCCTACTTTATGCTCATTTTTTAAATTAACCAAATGTCATCAATATACATAAAGTAAAAGCTACCGCTTCATTACCATCCCTGAGGCGGCCAATATGACAGAACTGTTCTTTTACATAGAATCAAGCTGACTGCGTTCACACAGCTGCTGTAATAGAAAAGCAGCCCGACATGTTAGTGCCTTTCATTTTCTCAAATAGATTCTAATAAGCATTGTCCTGGGTCAAAGCGGGTGTATGTTTTCCACTTCAAAGGTTACTGCTGGATAACTCCCAGCCCGGTACGGGTCAGTGAGCAGTACTTGCGAGCGCCCCTTCCAAGTGCTTGCCAGCGCAGCAGTAGCAAGCCCACGCACGTCCCCAGCCGCCAGGGAGGCTGTACATCCCCTCCCATCGTGCACTCGACAATTACATGCCCTTTTCTGTACTTTGTGTATGGTGTTTTCTTGTATTTTTTCGTGAGATGCAGTTATTAAAAAAATTATATTTTCTGACATACAAAAGTAGTCCGTTTTTGTAAATGCCTTTGGTATATATCTATAAGGGAGTCCTGGCAGGAGTACTCAAATAGTTGGGTTTCATCCATTCTACAAGGCAGAAAGACGTACTAAGATTTTATGCTTGGGACACAAAAATGTGAAAAGCCTTTAAACTACAGTGAAGTTGTTTGGAGTTAATGAAAATGTATGATCCCCCAAAAGGCCTTCAATTAAAACTTATTTTTTTTTACCTTCAAAGCCAATGATACTAAAAATTCTATAGTTCCCAAGTTCCTTTATTGCTCAATTGCCGCCTGTCAAGAAAAATCCAAAACTTACTCTTTCTCATGAAGAGGATCTAAGTCAGGGTTATTTTTCTTCAGGAAAAGCAGAAAGTTATCTTGGAAATCCACGCCTGGGTACCGGCACAGCGATCAACCGGCTTTAGGCCAACCTCTGTTGTCACTCGCTGGAGCCCTTTCACGTCACCAGCTGTGAATCTAGACTGCACACACCTGGCTCTTCCTTCACCCCTTATTTACTGCCTGGGAATCCTGACACTATCTTCAGAAATACGAACCGCCGCAGGCCCTGTCAAGCATGTGCCCGGGGGGGGTTTCCAAGAACACAGACAGCACAGCGTACTTTTACCACAACCACCACACCAACTACCAGGCAAACGGACTTCCAATTACATAGCTTATTTTCCCCCAGGGTTCTTTAAAGAAGAAAAACTCGTAACAAAGTTTAAAAAGTTTGCACATAGAATCTCTGGAGTCCCTAAGAGAAAGAAATGATGAGTTACAGAGCTTAATCCAGCTACATACTGTAGCCTGCAAGACACTCGCTGTCATTTAACCCTTCGTCCTCACCTCTGCTTCAGAACCACTGCTCTTGCAGGACCCTTTCCAATTTCCTTAGTAATATGTACAGCTGTTCATAAACTTACTTAATTATCTCTGTAGGTCAAAATGGCCATTCCTGACTGGGGACAAACACATCAGAACCTACTGAAGCCAGGGAACTCTCACCCCACCCACAGGAACCCTTGCTCTGTAAACTCAGCTTCCAGCCGGCCCCACAGCACCACCTGATGGCACCACAGGGAGACATCAGGCTTTTCCAGCCACACAGTGCTGTGCCTCCTGTAGTGCGAGGCAGGGCCGGCTGACTCAGGACACTACTGGGGGAGGAGGGGACTGAGGCAGGGTGATCTCTAACGTTTTTAACTGCAAGGCAGCGAATAAGTTTGCTGCAATCACCTGGACAGGAACCCAGTATTTTTGCATCAGCTTGGGGGCATCTGAGTGCTTTTCCGCATCCGTCCACAAGCTCTTCTGGAGCGGCTCTGCAGAAATGGTAAGAGAATCTGCTGAGCACAAGTGGGCTCCTGGGGTGAATGTCCTTATGCTGAGCAGATGCTGGGCTTGTCGCTCACCTTGTGAGAGACACAGGTGACATGAGGACTCCCTGGAAGAGCCTCAGGGTGGTGCAGTGTCCCCCACTGAGGGGAAGCCTGTCTTCTTATCTGCTGCTCCCCAGGCAGGTATGAGAGTTCTGACAGACAGGTCTGTATTTGTAGAACCCTTAGTATGACTTCATCATTTAAGCCAACTACATTTAAAATAATCACGCATTTTCTCTTATAAACCATGCTTGGACTAAATACAGATTACCGCTAAGCCAAGGCAGAAATCCTGTCTGCCAGACACCTCGTAGTTAGCTCATTAGCAAACTAACTGCACTTTATGTGAAGGTCATTTGAAAATGAGACATTAGCAAATATATTTGCAACTATATCATAATTGTTTATTATTTTAGATATGGACATTTCAGAAGAGGCAAGACACAACAAAAATTCAACTCCTGAAAATAAAAATGAAATTTGTCACTGGACTTATATACTACCTTTTAAGCAAGGACAAGCAAATACACGGATTTACAGAACTGAAAGTAAATACATCACCTCCAACGTCTATGAAGTGTTTGGTAGCCAAGCCAGACCGCGGAGCTGAAAAACAAAGAGGAGACATGGGCTACTTTACACCGGGGTAAGCAGCACTGGATATGGCTCCACTGATGAGATGTGAGCACATTTCCTCGCCTAAAAATAAGTTCACCTTGGCTTTCACTGATCGTTCTAAATTAAAAATAGAGGCATCACCAGAGTTAGAAAAATTCCAGGGATTTTACTTTAAAATCGGGGCAAAGGACTTGAGGCGCTGGAGGTCTGTGACAGGGCGGTGGCGGGCACGGAGGAGGCTGCAGGGATGAAGAGGAGGCGGGCAGGGGGCCAGCGCATGCTGCAACTGGGAAGAAAGGGCTGCAGCTGCTGGGGACACTCAGGGAGAGGGGAAAGGGGGAGATTGGATGAGAGGGAGAAGGGAGAAACAGAACAGCAGCTCTTGATCTAGAACTTGGGACTTCTAGTCATGAATGAAAATGTAACCTGTGTGAACCAGGAACCAGAGTGAAACACCTACTATCAGTCAAGTAACACCAAAAACTAAGCATAAAAAATTCAGTTGCTGTGGTTATTTTTATCTAAAAACAAAACAACCAAAGGCTAAGTTTACCCTCTATATTTGCTCACTTAAGCATCAGTCATCCTAACTTCTTGTATTTTATTTCAGAATCACCTAAGTCAGGCACTGGGTCAATAAATGCTACACCTTCGTGGTCTGATCTTCCTATCACTGTATCTCTAAAAGCAGTCACGATGTCAGAGAAGCCCAGGTGCGAGCCTGTGGCTCCTCCTGCACGGCCGGCTGCCAAGCCAGGGCTTGCCAGGTCTCTGCACCAGAGAGGCTCACAGCCCTATGCGTCCCTTCTGTTTACCCTGAAGTTATTTAAAGTGTCCATGGTCTTGGCAACTGTCTCTGGTGACAAATGACTCAGAAAACAGGAACCCGTTGACTTGCTGTTCATTTCTGTCCCAGCTCCTCTCAGTATGAAGCACTTCCTCTGTAAAAGACAGGGCTCCCCTCCCGTAAGCCCAGGGGACGGTACTGAAGGGACAAGGTTCAGCACGCCCACAGCCTCTGGGGGTTTTACTTTAAACTGCCATGTGCCACCGCCCGAAGCTCCTACTTTCTTCTAAGGCGCACAGCAGCCACTCTTCCCAAGGTCTTCTGAAAGAAAGCCAGCCTCATACACCAGCTCTTCTTTGAGGGTCAAGCTGCAGTACAGCTAGAAAACCACACCAATTAAGTCACACAGACTTTCAGTTTTGCTGTGAGGAACTCTGAGAACCACATCTTGGGCCAATGTGAGCCTCTTAAAAGCTTGAGTGAGTAATCAGAAATAAAGGCAAAAAGAGAGGGGCCAAGGTGGAACACAAACGATTTCAAATGGCTGCACCTGTCACTGTAGATGGGGCTTCTTTAAGACACAGCCCAGGCACCCCCCAAACGAAACTAAGGTGAAGACTGACAAGAAAGTTACATGTCTAAATCACTTACCTACTCTTCCGTAACATCCAGAAGGAAGGGCGATCTGAATGTCTGTCTTCACAAGAGCTTTCTCCATGGGTGGTATTGTATAATCATACGCGCTAAGATGTTGAAAGGAAGTATTGGCATTTACTTATAAAATTGTTTTAACTTTTTCTTTGTAACAATGCGCATGGAATTGCTTTAAATATTTCATAAAATAATCCATATGACCAATCTCACTACGTTGAATTTCCGATTCATCTAAAAAATGTTTATAAAGGTACAAGTAGGTATTTTCACTTTACTGTGAAAATTACAACTTTGGGCAAAATAATTCTCAAATTTTTGGTGGAGGGAAGGATGCCAATGTTACAAATGATTTTGTCCATGAGTAAAACTGTCAGAAAATTGAGGTACCTCTTAGCATGAGGGGGTAGCAAAGCAGACTTTAAAAGGCGTACACTCCGCCAGCTTGCTATGAAAAGACAGAAAAATGAACCAAGAAACAAAGGGCAACCAGTAGCTACCACTGACAAGGCCCTTCCTGTGCCCCGGGCATAACCGTTCCTGGGCCTGAGTTCAGTTCGTCTTGTTCTGAGCAAGGTCCCCTGCAGGGCTGGGGCGAGGAGGAGCAGAACGGGGGAAGGAGGAGGGAGAGCCCTGCGCCATCCGTTTGCTTCCCACGGCGGCCATGCGCTCCACAGGCTGAACGGAGTTACTCCCTCTCCACAGTCCGCAGAGTTCAACAGGGCCACAGGAGGATGCCTGAAATACCTTAAATCAAAATCTACCCCCTACCTACTAACCCAAGCTACCTCCTTTGAAAGCGTCTGGTCAAACTATATTACTATTCTCTTGTTCACTGAAATTAAGGGGCTCTGCTATACTCCTTTGAGCTACAACAGCCTACATCTCACTTTTTTCTATTACTATCTTTACGCCCCCCACTTCTCTTTCTCTATACTTAAGACTTTATTTAGTTCAGCTGTTCTCATATCCCAGGGACCCAGGATGCCTTCAGCTTCCGCGCGGGAAGCGCAGTGCCCGCTGGGGCGCGTTAGACACGTCCTCCCCACTCTATGCCAAAGCTCCGCCGCACTTACGCTAACGCAGCGCCTAGTCGGAAAACCGCGCAGGCGCCCGAGGCTGCCGGCCGGCTCACCTGTACAGGTCGTAGCCGGCGGCGCGCGCAGACCCCCTCGTCGGAGCCGTGGCGTGCTCCGACAGCCGCACGAAGCGCAGCCGTTGGGCCGCCTCGGAGGGCCGGGCCCGTTTGCTCGGGGACACGGCGGTGATGTCTTCGGAGCAGGGCATTGTAGCGAGAGGACGGTAACAACGAAAGGAGATACCCAAATGAGCTCCACTGCGCCCTTAATTTTCCCGCCTTCCCGCGGACGAGCCCACTGCCCCGCCTAAGAGGGAGGCGACATCCAAATTTGGGGCTGTTAGTTCTTCTCGGAAAGTGAGTCTGAGACGGGAGCTACTGTCCATAGCCCTCGTAAACATGTATTCCAAATTCAAAGCCCCGGCCAGAAACAGGGGGGCAGCTCAAGCGGGATCGCCCCAATGACAGAGCGTTACCCTCCATCCATCATCCTCCCAAATGGACTCGCCTACGCCTAACGGACCGCACTCCCCCACTTCCGGTTTCACTCCGAATCCGGTTCCGCCCTCGGCCTTCCCCGCGCGCCCACCACACCCCCAATCCGTTTTAACCGGCTCCGCTGCAGCCTAGACGCCGGCTGCGGGCGCTGCACAGCGGGCGTGATCCCGAGAGTCCTCTCGGTCGCGCGTCCAAGAACGCGGAGCAGAGCCAGGACGCGAGCCCGGGATACGAGCGGAGGAGCGTCATCCTCCAGCTGTGTGCTGAGTGGCCTGCATCCTGCGGGTGAGAGACCCCGGAAGCAGTCCCGGGTGACCCCGCCCTCCGGCTCTACTAGGTGATTGGCGGAGCTGGCGGGGAAGCCATAACTGGAAAACAGCGTAGACCAGTTTGGGGGACGCAGGAATCTCCAGGTATCTCCGCCACTGACCCGAAAAGCTGGAAACCAAATCCTAGTGCACTTTCAAACTTTCAAAATGTAAAGTAGGGAGCAGTTTCAGAGGAAATGGCAACTAGAAATGTTAGGATGTTGTTGAGGACGTTTTCTTTGTGCCTTCTCTTAGCTGGTTCCTCCTCTAGTGTTGGAATTCTTGAATGAGGTTATGAAGTAAACTCTACACTAGCGGGAAGCTAGTTATAGCATATTGTCTGCTTTAAGACCACCCTCATTGTGCTGAAATACTTTCTCTAGTAGTTTTCTAGGGAAGTTCAATGAGGAGTTAAGTCCTTATCTGAAACGTAATAATTACAATGACTCCCTTTCAAGAAATTCGTTTGCGAACAGGAGTGGCTTCTGCTAATCTTATCTTTATAACACTTACTGTATCATTCAGTAGTCATTTAGCGATATCCTCACATTGCATAATCTCACGTATATGCCTTTTATCTTTGCGATTTGAAGGAGTCACATACTTTATGGAGCTTTTCAAAGCACCTGCTTTAGTGTTCTACACAGGGGCATTGTTTTGACTCAGTGGCATTAAAATGGTGTTCTGCACTTTTTCCTGTTAATTTGTGTACAGAAAGTGCTTACTGTTGTCATCACTTCGCATCTGACTGAAATAAAACAGAGGGAAAGGCCATAACCCAACTAGATCCAATTAGGAAAGAGCAACAAGTTAGAATTTCGAACCAGTAAGGGTGTAATAGGACATTCTTTATGACAATGGAACTAACTATAACTCAACATGAGCATACAAAGTCGAGATACTGTGGTTAAGAACAATTAGACATGTTACAACCATAAGTTATTTAATGCTGTTATCTTTATCAGAACATAGTTACCAGGCGTGCTGATTAATTCAATTACAAAAGCTTAGTGCCAGCCTGCACCCTTTGAGAAAGCAATTCAGTACTTTACCGGCAAAATTGTCTTTCCTTAACTTTGCCTTTATAAAGCTATTTCTTGACAAAGATGTGTGTGGTGATTATGTCAGGTATATTGTGCTATAAAATTACAGTATTAACTCAATTTAATCACAACCAAAAGAAACAGTGTTACTATCCCCAAGCACTTTCATACACACACATATAGGGTGTCTACAAATACATGCATGGAGGATTAGAATACTTAGTGTGCACACTCGGAGCACATAGTTCTCTCGTGTATACCCAAACCCCATCTCCCTTTCCTAATGTAATCCTGATGAAAACCTGACTGAATTATGCCAGTGTGTAGTAAAAGTACGGGGAGGCCACATTTTTGTAATCACATCCAGAGACACATTATTTCATTTGAAAGCATCATTCTTGTAAATAAAAGCAGATGGCTCGAGAACAAGAATCCACAGGAAAAATCACCTGAGATCTTGGTTAGATGCAAATGTCTGAATCCGCACGACACCAGGCTACTCAGAATTTCCATGGTGATTGGGTTGCCCACCCCTGCTTAAAGGACTGCTGCTGTGGGAATTTATTTGTGGAGAGTCTGCAGAGGTCAACACATCCTGGAAAGAATTCCTTTCACATTCAACCAGTATTACCAGACCTACTGTGCTTTTTTGTTTGCTTGTTTTAAGTAGAGACTCCGTTATCTTAAATAATACAAGCAGGGCCAAGGCATTTGTTCTTAGTAATATATCTAGCGTGCTGTGTGCGTGCTGTGTGCGTGCTGTGTGCGTGCTGTGTGCGTGCGTGTGCGTGTGCGTGCGTGCTGTGTGCGTGCGTGCTGTGTGCGTGCGTGCTGTGTGCGTGCGTGTGTGTGCGTGCTGTGTGCGTGCGTGCGCGTGTGCGTGTGTGTGTGCGTGCGTGCGTGTGTGCGTGCGCGTGCGTGTGTTACTAGGGATTGAACCCAGGGAGTTCACACTGAGCTGCATCCTACTCTTTTAAAAAAAGATTTTAAAATAGGTTCTCAATACGTCACTGAATTGCCAGGGTGTGCTGGAATTTGTGATCCTCTTGACTCAGCCTCCCAGAGTGCTGGGATTACAGATATGTAATCTTGAAATCTTTAATGTACCCTGCATTTCTAGGCTTTGGCTATGTGCTTCAAAGCCTCCCCCAAACATATATAACCAAAGAACTGTTTTTTGTTTTGTTTTGTTTTGTTTTTGGTAGGGATATATTAGTGGTCTTTCCCTTGTACTTACCAGAAGCCAGCTGGAGCTAGGTTGATCAGCTAAGAACATTTATTGAAAGAGCAGTGGGGTGCATTTGACCTATGCCCCAGGAAGGCAGGCCGCAGTGGAGGCCTTGTGAGTACATTTTTTATGTTTCATGTTGATGTTTGTAGTTAAATTTAGCATCAACTCCTACCTTTGTTTTCATTTTTGTGTAAAGTCTAAATTATGATCCTTTTCAGTTATCCCTAAACCTTGTAAGTGACCCTTTTTTTTTTCCTTTCTGGGAAAGGATCTCACTGTGTAGCACATGCTGGCCTTGGACTCATGATCCTTCTGTCTCAGCCTCAAGTTCTGGGATTACAGGCAGGCACCACCATACCTGGCTTGTTAGCAATTTAGGCTATGAAGGGATAAAGCAGAAAACAGGCACGTGCTCTCTCAGGATCACATCTCTGTTTGTAGCCTAATGCTAACACTACACCCGGTGCAATTCTAGAATCCGCTCAACCGTTATACGGGATCAGGTACCCTAGGTGGGGTTTAGAGGGGAACACTGGAAAAGTAGACTTAAATTAGACTTTAGGGCAAATTGACTCAAAGAAGCTGGACAAAGTGATCCATGAGATTGGAGAGATGTTTGTTTGGTGGACATAGTGACTCCCTGTAGCTCTGTGTAATGAAATGCTCCTTGGTGTGGGAGAGGCAGTGTTTACCTGGTAGGGAGAGAGTGGCAGAGCTAGGTTGGTTTCCAGGTGGGAAATGACCTGGTGATGAGAAAGGGTTTCCTGGAGGCTAGAGAAGACTTGGAACCTATTCTTTAGGCCGTATTTCATGCTGAGATACACTACCTAGAACAAGTTCAAGCAGAGCTCTTGCTGTGAAAATGGGCAGAGTGCCCTGGCCTCCTGCCCCCTCACGGCAGAGCACAGTTGGCATCACAGCTCTCCTGAGGCTCAGAGGCGCTTGGGTGGAAGCAGTTTGTCCTTTGTAGGCTCTCAGCTGGAAGTGTAGGCTGAGCAGCAAGATACTGAGAAGAGTTGGCAGAGTAAGGTTGTAAGGCGTCCTAGAGAATAGAGGTTGGAGAGACTGGAGATTTTCTGTTGTCTTAACCCCAGCTTCCCATTTTCTGTTGTAGCAAATCACCACAGCCTTGGTGGTCTAGACAATAGAAATTATGTACCTTGCATCTTTAGGTCAGACGTTTGTCACAGGTCTCAGTGAGCTAATGCAAAGGTGGTGGTGAAGCTGCATGCCTTCCGAGGTTCTGGGGTGGGAGAAGCCACCTCCTTCCTCCACCAGGAGCAAACACTCCCCGCCGTGACCCTCCTTCTCTTGTCAAGTCAGGCTGAGTTCTTCCCAGGCTGCCAACCCTTCTGGTTCGCTGAGCATGGCTGGAAAATGTACTCCTCTTTTAAGGACACATGTGCTTAGATTGGACCCAGCAGGTGACCAGGATTGTCCTCCAGTTCAAGGGCAATACCTTACTCACACCTGCAAAGTGCTTTTCCTTTTGGGGGGGGTAACATGTTCACAGATTCTGGGGATCAGGGCACAAATGTCTTTGAGGTCCCCCTTTTGCCTACTAAGAGGGCATACAACAGAGAAGAGGTGCAATCACAAAACACGGTGGATGTTTAAATTTTTTATTATTAGTAAGAGACTCATTGGCATGAATCCTCCTCAAAGTCCTCCCCCTCTCTCCAAACACACTTATCCCCTTTGATTTTTAGTTCTGAGTATGATGGCTTTTTTTTTTTTGGTAATTGAACTCAGGACCTTGCCCTTGCCGGGCAGGCACTTCTACCACTGAACTATATCCTGGGTCCTGATGTTTAAACATAGAACTTGATTTTTTAAAATTTTTCATTGAATTTGAGTCTTTCTGTAAGAAAGCTTAATGCATTTATATTTTCTGTTTCTTCTGTGTTTGGTGGTTCTCCTACCATATGAGTCTACTTAAAATGTATGATTGTACAACATTTTAAAAATTTTCTCTTTTGAACCATTTTCCCAGTTTTTATGCTCTTTGTGTACAGGCATTCACACACAATGTGGTTTTGTTTCATGTCCAGTGTTGCTGCCAGCACATCCAGGAGACCTTCATGGTGACACGTACATCTGCTTTGAACGCCCACCAAGCCCACTACACATCCTCTCCTGACAGCTGCCTCTGAATGTCTTTGTATCTGATAAAGGGAACCCAGGGAAGCTGCTGCATTCTTCCTGCAGCCTAGTCTCACCTCCAGCAGTGAGCTGGGGAGGAGTTCGGTCTTGTGCCACGGTCTTCTGCAGAGAAAACCAACAGCCCGTTATAGCTTCCACCACCTTCAACAGCCTTTGTCCGCTCCCCGCTACTTGCCGTGGCTCCCAACAGCCTCTTATGCACTGGCAACAGTCCCCAGGCGGGCCTCCCCCACCCAGCACCGCGCTTACTCAGTTCAGCTGGGGTTCTAAGCTGACCACCAGTTACCCATCCACTACAACCATGCGTTTACTACTCCCCACCCTGCCCTGCCCTTACATAACGCTGCAGCTCCTGTCATTGCCCCGAGGACAGGGTGTAAGACACTGGTCCTCTGTCCCTTCCCAGTGTGGCCATATTGAATAAATCCTCTCCCGCTTTCCTTACCACTTTCCTGCTCTTTGGTTAATTGGGGAAAATGGCTGAGCTTGGGCCATTGGGACCTCTAGAGCTGGGACTCTGGCCCAGGACTTTGGTAACAATGCTAATATGAAGCCAGCAAAAAGAGAATATTGGAGACCAATGCACAGGACTGAGGAACATCCTCCTCTGTGCTCAGAAACCCGGATGCAGATGCAGAGCTGATGGGTGTTGGGTAACCCAGGACGGTGGCAGGGGCGCAGGGCTACAAAACACTGCTGCTACCCGACCACAGCCCTATTTGTGCAGGTTTGTGCCACCCAAACCTATCCCCTAGGCAGCTCCTCTTGACCTTACAATCTCCAGTCCCTTACTGCACCCAGTTCTCAGCCTGGAACCCAGTCTCAGCTCACTTCAGTCACCCTCTCAGTAGTAGCCCCCGGGGGCTAGTTAAATAACTAGCCTGAAGTTACTCGACTAATAAATGGAGGCCATGACTTGAATTTAGGGCAGTCTGAGGTTCCCTCCCTCCCTCCCTCCTTCCTTTCCTCTCCCCCTTTCTCCACCCTTTCTGCCTGTCTTTCCCATGGCTCTAATTGCACTGAATATGGCCCCTGTGGCAGGCACGGCAATGCTCCTCCCTGACCTTCTTTGATAAAGGACTTGTCCTCAAAGGTGCTTCAGGATCGCTTCCTCCCACCAGGCCAGCCCCTCCAGTGCAGCACACAGGCCTCTTGGGGCCTCTCTGAGGGGACATCCAGCACCAGAGTGCCCTGTGAGGCTGCCAGTGGGCCTGCAGCACAGCCCACCATCCCTCCTCACCCCTGGGCCCTGCACTGTGGGCTGTGCCCACAGTTACACCTCCTCTCTGTTTCCAAAGGGGCCCAGTCTGCAAGAGTAGGGCCGAGAAGCCAGATGCAGGGCTCAAAGGAATTTTAACTAGGGCTAAGTAGGTAAAATGGCCCCAGGTATCAAGGTTTTTACTTTTTACTCCAGTCTTCTGAGAAGGCTGTGCTTGGGAACCCTAATCTTTTGTGTGTCTGTGTGAGGCAGAGTCTTGCTACGTAGTTGAGCTGTCCTGGACTCACTGTGTAGCCCAAGCTCACCTTGAACTTCAGTGATCTTCCTGCCTCAGCTCACAAATGCTAGCATTATAGGCATGCACCACTACGCTGAGTCAGAAACTTAAGTTTGAATCCCAGCTGTAAACAGACTTTAGTCAAAGCTGCTGACTGAAATGCCCCAGCTCCCAGCTGATAAGCCATTGCAGACGTAGTGATGACAGAGGTAAATTAATGACGTAGGCCAAGGCAAACCAATTTCAGTGCTTTTATTTCAGGTTCATTTTCCTCATGTTTTCTCAGAACAGTCAGAACATATCAGGAAAAAAATCAGGCCATTTATCAGAAAAATAATTTTTTTGTTTGTCCATGTGATTAAGTATTACAGATATATGCACAAAATGAAACAATCACTACTTATGTCCTATGAATTTTGCAAATTTATCCACATTTTAATTATTCTTTTAAGTCCAGATAATCACTACACAAAGAAACTAAATATATGATTTGGGATATATTTCTTAGGAATGCTTGGAGAATTTGTGGTACTTGGTTTTCAATTAGACATCTATGCAGTTTCATCCGTACTAACCACTTAATTAGAAAAATACATGTAAAGTAATACATGATAGAAATTTCAAAATGTTCAGTATGGAGGGCAATTCCTGTTTTGGGGTGAAGAATAGCATATGTGTCATTACAGTGGTACCCAGTACTCATTGTTAATTAGTTCTGAGAGGGATAATAAGTCTCAGAAACAACAGGTACCAAACACATTGTTTGGGTTGGAAAGGGCGGTGATCAGGAGGCCACGGACACCAGCAAGTTCTAGCTTGCAGGTCAAGTATCAAACAAACAAAAAGTACCACAATAAAATTTTTGCATCAAAATGAATCTTATACCAAATTTGAGGAATTTCAAAGCAGTTGAGTACCCAAGTACTGTAATTACTGACTGTAATTGGAATACAGTTCCTTCTGACCCAGTTAATATACCTGTAGTCTGTGGCAAATTCAAGCTGTGTGTTATCAACGATCTCTTAGATCTCTCTAAGTATGTTATCTATTACATGAAATAAACCCTATTTAGGTAACTGCTTTAAACATGTTACAGACTCCAGTGCTTCTTAAAGTTTTCAGCTATTGATTTTTAAATCTTCTTTGTAGTCACAGGCCCCTCAGGAGGCCACAGGCTGTCACGGATCCTACCTGCTTGCTCTTTTCCTTTGATGACTGCCCATGGTCATGGAACCGGCCTGTCAGTATGAGTGTTTGAGACCTGCTGTGGGCTGAGGCCTGAAACGGCGTCCCACTGCAAATGCCATTAGAAACAAAAGAGGAAGCCTGCTTGGAGGATCTCGCAGTCACCCTGGCAGTTTTGAGGAGTATACGCCAGTGTGGCTTTGATTAATTTCTTATTTACCAACAGCAACAACAAAAGTGCTTTTTTTTAGCGTAGTAACATTGGCTTACATGTTCCTTTTAGTTGATAGAGGGGAAGAAAAAGTTCCCACTGACTAGTAAAAAAATACACAAAACTTCTGTAGAATCTGGTAGGCTTGTCTCCAGAGGTTTGTACATCCATAGATCGGGTTTTATAACATGAAGTACTGGAGCATGTTTTTAAATTATTCATACATCCAGTTAAAGTGTATTCTTACCCTTCATGTCTTAAGAATAAAATGTCAGGACATTTTTGTGGTTTCCCCTAACCAGTAAGACAGGAGGGAGGTTCTTGGTGAGTATTTCTAGCCAAGCCATATACAGCAAATCTGATATGGATCCCTTTCTGGCCACGGGAAGACTCCTGGTCACATGCAAGAAAAGGAAAAAACAAGTGAAACGTCCCACAGGCATTAACATCTCTACCACTTCTGCACTATTTAACTTTGGTGGGAATAATTTTCCCCACCAGATATAATAGTTTAAAGCTGTTATATTTCGGAGAAACCTCAGGAACCAGCTGCTGGAACTCTACCACCACATTCAGAAGGTCATTCTATAATGTTGGAGGTGGATAGTCCTTGATCTAGGCCAGGTCTGAAGACATATTTTGCCTTCACATGTAGGAATCAGCTCATGGGGTAAAGATAAAATAGTTGGAGGTTTCCCCATGTTTACCTGACACTCCTAACTAAACGTACATTAATATTTACAGGAGCCACACTCCTAACATCTGTAGGGCTCAGGAGTGAAAGTGGAAAAACCCACCAGCTTTTTATCATGGTGGCCTTTCCTACATGGCGAGGAGCCTCATGAGGCTGCGACAGACACCCAGCCAGGGATGATGCCTGCAAATCTTGGGGCCCGTGTTGGGCTGCTGGCAAGGAATTCTGGGTCTCAGGTCCCTGGAGGAGGAGCCCAGGCCCAGGAGGGCAGCAAGGCCGCCAGCCCCACGGTGTGATGTGTTCGGCAGGAAGTCTAAGGGAGGCCCTCAGAAGCCCCTGGGCCCCACTGTCAGGGTCTCCCTTTGCTGCCTGAAATCCCGCATGGTTCAGTTTAAGACCAAAGCAAGACCGAACCAAACCAAAATAAAACAAAACAAAAACAAAACCTTCCCGCCTGAAGAGCCATGAGCTTTGAGACTGGTGAGCCCGTTTACGCTAAAGCTCTGCTCTGCCATCTCCAAGGCTACTCACAGGACGATGAGGTTGGCAGCTCTCGAGCGCTCCCGTAAGAGCTCATTCAGTCGAACCTGGCGGTAGCTCTGTGGACAACATCCAGACTGATCAGTGCAGCTCTACCAGAACTATGAATGATGATCTCTCTTTTAAGCTCAAATTGCACACAAACAGAAAACCTCATTTGAAACGTGGTTGTTAAAAAATGGTTATGATGTAATTATTAAAAATGTGTTCAGATTTGAGAAGTGTTAGAGATGTAAAACCAGATGGGCATGGTGTCCCAGTGGGCTTATTAAAGTTTAGGGGGGAAGCAAACTGCACAGATCCCAACATGAAGAGGGGAACAGCTTTTTGGTTAAAGAAAACGGATAGACTCTTGGTACTAACTTGATTCTTGAGGAAGATAGATCGTATCTTACTCTTATTTTTCTTTTCAATTCTCTGAATATTTTTTTTAGTATAGAGGACTGATTTCAGTTAAAAAAAAAACTACCAATAAACTGACTTGGAAAACCATTTGCTACATTGGTGGTGGGAATCTAAACTAGACAATCACTATAGAAATTAGTATGGAGATTCCTCAAAAAACTAAAATTAGAAATTCCTTTTGACCCAGCTAGGCATCTTCCTGGAAGAGTTAAAGTCATCATATTATAATGGTACATGCACACCCTTGTTTTTAGCAGCACAACTCATATGTATATATGAATTCTACTTTGCATAGAGAAAAATAAATTTGAATGCTGGGGGTGGTGGTGCATGCCTATAGTCTTGGTTCGGAAGGCTGAGGCAGGAGGATTGCCATGAGCTCAAGGGCAGCTAGGGCTACGCAATGATTTCAAGGTCAGCCTGAACTACATAGTGAGACCCTGTCTGAAACAAAACAAAACAAACAAGCAAAAAACCAGAAAAATACGTTAGAGCCATTTGTAGGAAAATGGATGCCCCTTGAATGCTAAGAGAAAGAAACAGGTTAAATATTGTGTGGTTAAAAAGAGATGTTAGGAACCAGGAAAGCAGATTTTGTGGAGACGGGAAGGGAGCTAGGAGGAGAGGGAGGGAAGGATGGCAAACATAAGTAAGATGCAATGTGTAATAATTAAGGTGCAGGATGTTCTCCTTTCCCAAGATGTTTATAACTGTTACGTATCACAATCATCCCAACAATGTATATTTGATAAAGAAAGTGAGTTTGCAGTGAGGATAGTAGTATTTATTTACATTTCACTGGTTCTGAAACCAAGGCTTCCACGTGTGATTTGCTTATTAATATGTCTTTGTTGGAACTGCGCTGTTTATTACACACAGAGTC
Organism: Dinomys branickii; assembly: GCA_004027595.1. NCBI lineage: Eukaryota > Metazoa > Chordata > Mammalia > Rodentia > Dinomyidae > Dinomys > Dinomys branickii. The sequence continues at coordinate 217,354 of PVLD010000512.1, read as the reverse complement.
TATGACTCTAGCACAATTATTTTGTTGTTTTCAAGAAATCTGAAAAAGTTTTACGAGTTTTCCTCTAATTTTCCCAAGACCTGTCCCATAGTAGTTTGCTTAGATTCTGTGGTTAGAAGTTCTTAGGGTTCCCTTCCTTGACTGTCCAGTTTAGATGTCAGTTCCTCCTCATTCTGAGTACCTGTCCTCTGTTTGCACCATCTGCGTTTTCACCAAGTTCTTTCAAAGTCAAAGATGTACCTCCTGGTGGTTCCCTGGAGCGCTCACCATTTTACATCTATCTTACGTGTGAGTGTGAGAATGGATCCGACTTTTATATCACTGCTCCAAACAGATCTTAAATTTCCTTAGATGCTTGTCAGTCTCACATCTATATTCATCAGGTTTAAATTCTTGTTGTTACGTTAAAGTGTGAGTCGTCTGTGTTAGTCTCACTGAACATGTATTGACTTGAATTATTTCAGATTAATAATAAAGGTGCCTTCACCATGCTCACCAATAACTAGTGTTTTTTTTTCAACTTTTAAAAGATAATTTGAGGGGCTGAGGATACAGCTCAGTGGAACAAGTGCTTGCCTGGCAAGTGCAAGGTCTTGAGTTTGATGCCTGGTACCACCAAAAAAAAAAAATAAAAATAAAAAAAAATTTGCTTTCTGGGGAAAAAAAATCCCACAGCTTTCTAAGTCTTCGTATCTAGAAATATGACTGAGAAGCTCAAGGAAAATACAGACTGTGGGCTGGGGATATAGCTCAGTGGAATAAGCGCCAGCCTGGCAAGCACAAGGTCTTGAGTTCAATCCCCAGCACCGCAAAAAAAAAAAAATTAAAAAAAAAATACAGACCGTGGATCTTGAATAATACAATTCAATAATAGATACATTACTTTCTGATCTTTGAATAACACCACTGTTTCCTTTTTTGGCTACTAGATAACAAAGTAAAAATTGAGGAAGATAAGTCTTACCTTTTCTTTGACTGCTTCCAGCTCTGCATCTGTAATTTTCCACGGAGTTTCTCTTTTTAATTTCTCAGCAGTTGTTAAATCTTTGCAGCTTTCATGGAGACGATATGGTTCAATCATCTCTTCAAAGACTTTCCAGCTGAAATTGGAATTGTAAAGGAGGCCTCACTGTGGGAAACTAACTCATTATTTCACAGATACTCCAGGTATGACTGACTGGCTCTGCTGGCTGTGGAATCAGAGTTGAATGTCATGCAAATCTTTTAAGAATTAGCTTTGCAGGGAACCTACTGTGAGTAAAACCGTGGTTATAATACTCACTCCCTACCCATGGAAAGAACTTAACATATTCAAGTCTTTCTTAACCTACTAGGTATTAGATCTTTGGTATCAGCGCACAAATACAGAGATAATAATTAGTCTACAGATACATTTTCTGCATAATGAAGTCAGAGACAAAGTTGTAATGTAGCTCATGAATGAGTTTCTTTCCATTTCTCATTGTAGAGAATGGATGGGAAACAGTCATCAACCAGTGTGGGGAATGGCTTGGGTCCATCGGGATGTGGATAGGTCGCCTGCAACCTTAGTCTACACGGCGGTTCCTGCTCGTGCCAGCAGGCCAGGGCAAGGAGAGGGAGCATTGCAAGCATGCTCGTGAGGTCAGTGGTTCTAGAACAACTTGAATGTTGGCTGCACATAATGCTGCCCTTGACCTGGTATTTGATGCTGCTGTCTGAGCTTTTCAAATGAATATTGTTCAGGTACATGGTAAAGGAAAGAACAAAGATCAATAGTGTTTTAATGCTTATTGTCCGAGACAATTTTAGAGCGTTTAAATCACTGAGGAGAAAAATACAAAGTGTCTAAGAACTACAGGATATTTAAAAAGGTGTGGGGAGAGAAATATCATTGTTGTCTTACATAAGAATCTCAGCTGGTGGTGCATGCCTGTAATGCCAGCACTTGAGAGGCTGAAGCTGGAGGATCGTTGCAAGTTCAAGACCAGCCTGAGCTACAAAGAGCTCAAAGCCAGCCTGAACTGCAAAATGAGACCCTGTCTCAAAAAGACAAAAAAAAGATGCTCACTAGATTTATTTTGAAAACAATAGCACAAAGTAAATCTTATGATTTATGGGAGGAGTTGTCTTCAGCATTCTGCTGTAAGATGCTCTCAGGTATGAAGAGTTCCTGGGTTTCATATAATGTAGCTTACTTATAATTTAGGAACTTTGAAAGGAATGATAATTAGAAGCCATATGCTGTTAGGTTAAGAAATTGAAATGTGAAGGGATGAGTGTAATTATCTCATCAGCTGGCCTGATTGAGGATTTGCAGATGAAAGTGCAGAGATTACAAAGGAGGAAAATTGTCCCTGCCAGGAAGCCTTTGCTGAGGCTGAAGAGGTACCGAATGCAGTAGATTTCTATTGTATTGACTTACTTAGACAGGTAGGAAAAGACAGGGAAGGAATAAGCCTGATGGGTCCTATTATTCTTTCAACCACACAATACTTTTATTTGCTATTGCTTCCAACAGTGTCGTCCCTGTCCCTTTTGAGGGCTTCAGCAGTGGCACATACGGGGCAAGGTGCAGCCCCAGGACCTGGGCTCGGGTCCCAGCGCTCGCTCTGTTGTCCTTGGCCTGGATCACTGGCTCCATGGAAGGGAACTGATGGCAGCTATCCAGAGCTGTGTGATCTGAGTCATGATCCCATGATGGCTCTGCAAAGCGTGTGGCGCTTGGAGCAAAAGCCAGACATCCACTTCACCCGACGGCCTCGGGTTTGGGGCTGGCGGTGGAACGTTGCTCTGCTTATGCTCTGTCTACCTCAGCTGATCAGTGTGAGAGTTTCTCTGCACCTCAGTCTCCATCTTGCTGTACAGAAGTACTTTTCTCAGAAAGAGAAGGTGGGGTGGAGGTGACCCGTTGTCTCCTTAGCATCCACAGTAGGTTTTCCAGGTGCAGTTTGGGTGGGAATGACCCTCCCTGACCTCAGCAGCTCAATTCTGTGCCGCCTCTGTCACAGCAATGGGCCGGAGCAAGCACATCACCTAGGTAGCCTTGAACCCGCAGGCACACAGTGCTGTGCTGACGGACAAGAACAGCTCAGTGGCTTAGGTTAGTGCTTCCTGAGGGGAGTCCAGGGCCTGACCTCAGAGGCTGGGGCAGAGACAGCCTCGCCTTCTTGCTGAACATGCCGGAGCAAGCCTGCAATCCTGGTTGCTCTTAGCAGCCATGTGGATCCCATGAGCTAAATCAACTTTGATCGTTTCTTAATGGCGGGGGGACTAGAGAGACTGAAAGTGAATTAGTCCTGGATCATAAAACTTACCTTCCAGGGCAAGTTGGCCTCAAACCAAACTCTACTTGTGTTGTTTAGTATTTATTTATTTATTTGTGTTTGGTGTTTTGAGACAGGGACTTGCTATGTATTTCAGGCTGGCCTTGAACAGACTACGTGGCCCAGGCTGGCCTGAAACTCACTGTGAAACTCTTGCCTCTGCTTTCCGAGTGCTAGGATGACAGGCGTGTGCCACCACGCCCAGCTTATTGTTGAGTTGTACATGACAGTAATTTCTGTTATCTAAATCACAATGAGGTTTTCTTTCATCTGCAGTTAAAACATGCTCAGCAGCAGGAGAGGCTAGGGCTGTGCTCCTCTTCCGTGAGCCCGTGGGGCTTGCGTTCACTGTTATTTCTTCATTCTCAGCTCATCCCCCAGTCGGGCCAGGAGAACCTAAGGGAGCTCCAGATACCCACTGTGATTCTCATTGACTCTGCTTTCTCTTAGAAGTACTTTTTAATTGACTCTAAGCCAGGTGGTATAGGCTATTCCATTTAAATGAGAATGCAAATTTTTTTGAATTATCGCTTGCCATGCTTTCCTTTCCCTTTCTCTCCTAAAAAAGTGTAAAGATTTTTTTAGTTGAATGCAGGATTCTTCCCAGTCCACATAAGATTTCTCCTCCCAAAGTAAATTTTGTGACTGCTCTAGTACCTTTAAACACAGTTGTCTAGTTATTTCTTCTAGTTTCTCTTTGATGTCTATACAGATTGTTGTTAGTAGGGTTTTTTTTTTACTTTTAATTTAGTTGGTACAAAACTGGAATGGGGGACTTTTACTTTCTCCTGGCTCAATTATTTTCTAATTATCTTTTCTTCTGTTCTTTCCCCTTTGCCCTCCCATACTTACAGATACCATTACTGTGACAAAATGCCTACTTACGGGTGTTTCCTGGATAGTCAGAAGATTTACAAAAGCCAAGTTAAGGGCATTTAAGGAACTGTTTCCACACTGGGTGTCACCTGATGACCAGGAAGGAATAGTGATCAGGAGACAGTCCTTACTGGCAGATAGAGGCTGCCTTACATGGGGTAGAAATGGAACCCATATACCCATGTAACCTCGGGGCCAGGGCTACATTAGCCTTAGAAGAAGAGTTCTCTGAAGAGGCCATGCGTGAATTCACAGATGATCATTCTGTGTTTTAAAATAGGCTACTCTTATATTTTGGGGCAGCTATTTCCACTGCCAGGTAAGTGCCTGTCTTGCAGACTAATATGGCACCTGCTGTATGTAAAAGGCTGCGGAGTGCAGGGGGTCTGGCTCTGCTCAGGTCAGAGTAGTGTAGTAGGAACCAGGAACGGGAGGGACAGTTCTAAATTGCTCACCGACCCGTTCCAACATTTCTCCCTACTGGGCTCATCTTCATAAAACACCTCCTTCCTCCCGACATTCTGGGAGGCTCAAGCAGGAAGATCACACTGAGCCCTATCTGGGCAATTTGGCAACTTAGCAGGAGACCGTGTCTCAAAATTAAAACCAAAAGGGCTAGGGATGTACCTCAGTGATTAGAGCACCCTGGGTTCCATCCCCAGCAACACACACACACACACACACACACACCCCCATTCAAATGTGCTTCATGGTTGTGTCACGATTGTTAACAGCGAGCGCCCCCTGTCGGCCCTCTGCGTCTCCTCTTCACCGCTTCCTACCTCTCTTTGTTGGGCTTAATGTTGATGTCACCGATGATGTGGATGTCTGCAAACTTTATCCTAAATTTGCTCAGAAGAGAAGCCATGCTGAAAATAGAAGAGAAAAAACACTTCATCAATGCATGTTTGACCAGTCTTTTCCATCAAAGGTTTTGTGTGTTTGAGTTAAGATATCAAAAGCAGTTCTATCTTTTTTCAGCTTTGCTTTGGGGCAGAGGCCTCTGGGTTTAGATTTTCAGCATTGCAGTGCTTGCAGGACGAGTTCAGGGTGGATCGCACCGTTCCCTGGAGCCAGAAAGAAGCTCTGGCAGACGCTGGGAAGAGGAAATCCAGCTCTGCATCCTGTCTCTTGGGAAAGAAGGCAAAGCTGTCCACACACCCTTATTAGGCAAAAGACAGCAAGTTTCCGTGCTTGTTGACTATTATCTTGCTGATTACTTTTAGAGTAATTAATAAACCACTGACAAATTATCCTGTATTACTTACTTGTACATTAGAAGCGTTTCCCTGAATTTCGATATAATTTCCAAGTTACAGGAGTATTGTAGGGATGGTGCCAAGAACTCCCAGATTTTCCAGCTGTTTATATTTTGTCCTGTTTGTCGTTCTCTGCGTTCATCCATCTGATATTTTAAAGTAATTTATATAAGCCAGATCCCTTGTATCCCTAAGTATTTTGGTGAGTGGTTCCTAAGAATAAGGATGTTCTCTTATATAAACACATTTTAGTGTTTTTGTGTGTGTGTGTGCGTGTGTAGTTCAGGCTGGCATTGAACTCACTGTGTAGCCCAGGCTGGCCTGAAACCTCAATGTGATCCTCCTGCCTCAGCCTCTCAAGTGCTGGGATTATAGACGTGCATCACCACACCTGGCAAACAGCACAGTTTTTGAAAAAATTTTAACATTGATGACATGCTGTCCTCTCATCTTCAAATCGTTTTCAAATTTCATCAGTTTTCTCAGAAAGGTACTAGAGTTTGTAAGAAATATAAATTAGTATAGATATCATGTTAGTTTCTATTTTAACATGATTTTCTTCAGAGGAATTAAATATGTATAATATATGTGCATTATATTGTTTTAATTGAAAAATATATGGGTATATTTATATACTCACTAATATATGTGTGGGGGGGTATCACAATGACATCCTCTTAAGAGAGAGAAGAAAATATAAAAAACAAATGAATACAAGTCTTGTCATTCTGTAATTTCTGGAAGTGCCTGAGCTCAGGATGACACAGGGCTATGCAGGACCAAGAGCTGCTAGGGCGTCCCCAGTTACCAGCAGAGGCCTAAAATGTGCCATTTTGGTAAACTTGCTCTCTGAGCAAAATAATGCAACATATCCAGAGATACGAGCTGGGACTTTTTCTTCTAGTGATGAGAGTTCTGGACCATAACCCATTTAACCCATTTAAGCATTTTCAGACTGTGCACGAGAAGCGGGGGACCCAGATCTGCTCAGTGGCTGTCACAGAGCCCCTCAGCTCCTTAGTGACAGACGCGGGCTTTGGGTTTAGTTCTCGCTCACACATGCTGTGCAGAGACTGCCTGCCACAAGCGAGCGGGTTTGTGTTCTCCCAGGAGAAACACTCACACGCAAATTCTTCTAGGATCTTTCTCTCCTGGATGCACTTGCTAGTCAAGACAAAGATGAACACACAAGATCCCAAATTCCTTTTGGAAAGTGTTTGTGCAGGGGATAAGAGGACTAGCAGACAGTGTCTGAGAAACTAATGCAAATAATTTGCTGACTGGAAAACCAAGGCGCATGGCGTGGCTTTGTGCCTTAAACCTATTGTGCATTAAAGGCGCTCAAAGCTCTTCCAACACGCAAACAACCAACATCTAAAATGACCGAGCGCGCCAAATGTAAACTTCTTACGCAAGTTTTTCTTCTTCAATGCGGTTGATCTTCCCTCCCACATAGATCCGTAGTTTACAATCTTTCCACTTTTTTCTAAGAGTCAAGATGTAGGGGATAAGGAGTGTTAACCCTGAAACAGAGGAAATTCCGGGAGAAAGGATGAGTATCTCCAACTGCAGCAAAAGTGGAAAGTTTATATTTTTCTGCATTCCTGCATTCATAGCTCTTCAACAATTTACCACCTTTGAGAACACAGAAGTTGTACACCATTTTCATACACCTTCCTGTGCTGTTTGCTCGATTTATCAAAACAGGAATTCTGCTCCCTACTGTGCATTCTGGAATATTCTGGAAGGGCTTCTTTTTTTTTTTTTTTTTTTTTTTTTACCTCCATCATCAAACAGCCACCAGACATCAATTGTTCCTTTTCCTTGTTTCTTTTTAAACTGAGTGCTGGCTTCTACCAGTTTCTGGTTGAAGTCCCCCACATGCATCGACTGGATGGTGTTAACGCTGCTCTCTGAAATGGAACAGACAGCCATGGATCACTTTGTCTTTAAACAAAGTAACTTTCCAATGAACTTACTGATAAAAACAGACGAGATCACGAGTTCATGTTTTTTATACCTATTGATGAAGAGTTCTATTCTCCGAAGAGCAGAGATAAAGGATGGCTCCTATAATAATTCAGACCCTCTTCTGTCATTAAATAAACTTTGGTGTTGGCTCTGTGATCATCATTTTCGTAATAAAGCTTTTCAGATCCTTACTAGTCTGTCTCCGAGTGGAATTAGTATTGAAGCATAACAGTGCTAAATAATTTGATAGCCCGACTTTCCTAAATCTCAGATATAAATCAAATTAAGTAATAATTTCAGATTTACTAGGAAGCAGAACCTGTGGATGATTGAGTTTTCTAGAGATAAGCAAAAGGATCAGAAATCGTCTTTTGTGAGAGCATCATTCATGGAAGCACTGGTTTGGTTCAAGTCCCATGAAGGTCAATTCTGAAGTTTTCTGGGGACTCGTGCACCGGAAACTGGCATCTGGTTCCATAGTTGGTGTGGGTCATTATTCTTTTGCTTTCTTTTCAAGGAAATGTTCTGTGAGGCAAAGTTAAAACCACTTGGTAGAGGTATTTGAATCTTTGTTGTGGAGAAGGGCATTCTTTAGTTAATGTTTCAGTGTATTGCCTTAGGTATAGCCCGACCTAGGTTGTTGTGTTCTGGAGGAAGTCTAACAAACAGCTTTGTAAGCCCTGGCCCCGGACACTCCATGTTTTGCTGTGCTATGTAGAAAAGGAATGGTGACAGGATGGCTGTCTAGCTATCTGACTGAGGTGTGTTCTTGCTAAAACGTTGATATCCACCCATTAGCCCAGGCGCCTCTTTTGTTTTATCTCAATAAAAGGTTATGGAAAAGGTGATTGGGGGCTGCAGTCAGGAACTGTGAGCCCCCTGATCCCAGGACATCGTCTCTCTTGTATGTCTTTTGCTTCTTACTTTTTATTCATCCGCGGGTACCTCGTTCTTGGGACCTGTTCACCCTGGGCAGAAACGGATGATAGACCAGCACTTTGTGACTGAGATGAAAAAAGCCAGGAGGCATAAAAGGAAGAATCCCTTTGCTTGAGTTATAATCAAGGGTGCATGGAAAACACTTAAAGCAATTTTTAAAAAATACACTTGCCGCTCGAATGTGGATACAGTGCAAGTGCTGAGCAGAAGCCTTCTTCCCATTGATCAGAAGGGTTTCCTCGCCACCCCGTGTCATTTCCTTGCCTTTGAAAGTTGTGACTTCATCTCTGTGTTTCAAAGGCAGGGCTGGCGTGGCGTTCTGTAGCGAGCCCACAGCCTCTCTCCTTTGGTGGCTTCTGAAGATGATTTGCTCTGGCTTCCTTGCTTTGCAGCTCTGGGGCCTGTCAGCTCTGAAGCAATGATCTCACGTTGTTTCTGAGCTGAGCCGGCAAGGAAGTGAATTTATTTCCAGAATGGACCAAACTGCCCTCCCTCACATGCCAAGCAAAGAGATGGTGAGGCGCTATTGTGAGTTCCTTGGAAGCAGGCTCTTCCTTGGTTTAGATCCAGAACCGGGAGCACGGTCACCCCCTGATGCCCACAGTAACGTGTGGGCCCACTTCAGAGCTCTGTTTGAACCGCTGGTACCAAAAGCAGTGTATGACTATGATTTTACTTCTCTGAACACGGAGATGGGTCCACCTTCAGAGGAGTGTATTTTTGCCAAAACAAGTACAGCAATGTGGAAACAGGCTTCTGGGATAAGTAACATGACTTGCTTTCATTCAAGAGGATATCAGTGCTTCCCTCTCCCCGTGAGAGAGAGGATGAAGCCAGGCTGCAACTTTGTATTTTCCACTGCTTATCTAGCTTGTATCACTCAATAGTACATCTTTACTGGATAATTAGCTTTTGCCGCACTAAACCAAATAATCAGAAAGAAAGGAAGGAAGATATTTTTTAAAGTTTCATTGTAATTTTTGCACCTGAAAGTCCTGACAGAACTCCAGCTTTAGGTTCAAACACATTATGTTCTCGGAAAGTGTTATTTTTAAAAGTGAGCAGTAAGTAGAAAGTGCTCCCACAGCCCACAGGGTATTCCAGGAACCTGGGAGTAAGTCTAGCGTTCGCAGTGGGATTACACTTGTGTTTCTCATCATTCTTGGTAAATATTTAAAATGTTATATGACAGGCTAAATGTCACGCTTGGCCTATGGAACATGCAAACAAAACCTAACCACTAACAGGGTAGGAAATTGCCTCTTTAAAGGACTGTCTACTGTCAACCTAAACCAGAAGCCTGTAAGTCTTAACCTCAATCCTCCTATTTCACTTGGAGACCCTCCCGGAGAAATAATCTTGCCCTGTCTCACACTAGCTCAGGACTTAAGTCATTTTCGGGTATTTGGGCATTAAAAAAATATGCATGCGAACGCTCTGATTTTCGACCAGCAGAGGTCGCTGTGGACCGCATTAAAAAACCTGCAGTGTTTTTTGAAAAGGCAATTTTCAAAAATCAATCCAGTCGTTTGAATCGCCTGTTTATAAAATTTGTAATAAGCTCTCCCATCCCTCAGTCCTCTGTCCCTGAACATATTTCAGACATTCAGAAATAAGTTCAGTATTCAAGCCAAAATCTACAGGTAATTAGTGTGTCCATTTATGATAAATGCTGCACGCTTGTTTTGAAGTTAGAGCTCTACAACACAAGTCATTTTCAGGTCCTGAGCAAGGTAAGGCGGGTGTAGATAAAGCAGCTTGAGTATTGCTTCTTAAATTCCTATCCCCTTCCCATTTCAGCTAATGTTAATATAGGGTGAATGCTTAAATTAAAAAAAATTTACAGTAAAAGACATGTTGCTATGAATTCCCCTCAAAATGCTCCCCGTGCTGTGAATACAGTCATCTCACCCTCACTGCCACTTTCTGGCGGTGCTGGGGATCGAACTCAGGACCTTGTGCTTGCCAGGCAGGCACTTATTCCACTGAGCTATATCCCCAGCCCTATTGCCACTTTCTGGAGCCCTGGAGACCTTTCCGGGTGTCCTCACCCACCTCATTCACCAGGTCCAGCCCTTTGTGACTCCTGGCTCTTCCACAAAGTCAGAATGACTTGCAGGAAGCGTTTCGAATTAATTCGGAGCATTGAGGCAGCCAGGACCACATAATTGAAGACTCTCAGGAAAGAGGACCCCAGAGCTGCCACAGACGGTGGAGAGAACCGTGGGGCGAGTGTGTTTGAGGCAAGGGGGAGTGTACTGAGGGAGATTGATGATGACTTTCACTGTAATACATTTCTAAAAATTTAAACATTCCTTGCCATTTCCGATCATACCTTATGTAACTCCCAAAGCAAATGTTACTATTTTATTTCCTTTTGTTCTTTCCATTATGCTATGATTTTAAAATGAGCTTTTGGTGTAAGATGGTTCCAAACCCGCAATGATGGTGATGAGTGACAGCGCCTTCCACCTTTCACCTGTATCATTTTCCTGAAAGAACCCTCCCAGGTCCTCCTCCTCCACTCAGGCTCTCAACCTCTTGGACGCTGACCTCTGACCTCTCAGAGGCACTTACACTGCGGCTTACCTTCAGATTTACGTGCTTGGAAACTGTTAGGAGGACTGACCTTTTTTAGGAGGTGGCTTGGTGATGTTCAACTTGCCGGCTTTTTTAAACAAGCCTCGGATGCCCCCACTTCCCTCCTCACACTCGTTGTCCTTGATGGTGGCTTCCAGCGCCAGCCTCTCCTGCTCCAGCTTCTCGAGTTCATCTGGTGGAAGCAGACAAAGTCAGCCGTGCAATAAAATGGTGATTGATGGCACAGTGTGATTTTTTTTCTGAATGATTTTTTTAAAAAGTAACACGTTTTAGTGAATTGTAATCAGAAAATAATACCAATGCGCTCTGAAACAGTAACTACGCGTGCAGTTACAATGGATGCCATCTCTGGGCTTTGATTTGTGAGGGCGACAGAGGCCACATAACGCCTTCCGTGTTCACTCTCGTCTCAAACAAGCAAGCAGACAACCCGAGGCACCTCGTACACCGTAAGTCACTGATGTACAGACCCGAGTCACTGGGTCGGATGTTCTACCACTGGGAGTCACAAAACCACAAGAACACACCAAGTTTAGGTCAGGCACACAGCGGTCCCTCCTGACCTGAGACGTACAACTAGGGAGCAGGAAGGAAGCAAAGACAACCACATCTTGTAACTTCTCTGAGCTCTGAGTACAGACTGCAGTGAAAAATACCCCCCACCAGAGTTTCTGTCCAGGAAAATACTGTGTGGAACTGAAGTGTTAAAACTGAGATTCTAGCTGCCTGGCGTGGTTGGAACTGCTAATAAGCCTCTTAGGAGAGCGGGGTCTGAAATCAGAGCCAAGCTGTGCAAAACTCCCTGCCAGGGGCTCAGACCCATTGCCCAAGCTTTGATGTCAGGTCTGGAGCCTTTTTATCATTTTTGGATTCTAATCGTGGCAAAATTTCCTTGCTAGTACGTAATATTTCACGTCACTCTTTGACCTCCCCTGACCCTGGGTCAGGGCACATTGGATTTTTAAAGCAGTCCCACGACAGTGCCCAGCTGAGGAGCCTTTTGCTTACCCGAGGCTAGCAGAAAACCTAGCTGTTGTAGGACATTAGCTGGGCGGCTATAGATGCCAACCCCAACCCTGGAGTCTGCTGCCTTCTCTGTCTGTGCAGTGAGCTGTACACACTCTAGATTTATTAATTATGTACTAACTAAATCTGTCAGGACAGGCCCATCCCTGGACGGTGCTGTTATTCAGCTCCACAAAATCATCTGGCCCCTGTCCAGGTCTTAGCAATTAATCTTTTGCCAGTGGCATGAGATTTAAGGTCAAATCAGCCATGTGATTTCCACAAAGCTTCAAAGGTTCTCAAGATCAGCAGCTACGAAAAATCGGAGAAATCAGACAGTTGCTATTCAAGCCAAGACAGGAGCTGCTTCCCTCTGACATGGAAAGGGGGAGACGAGCCATGATGCCGTGAGAGTTGTGACCCAGGGTCTCTCTGTCCCGCCCCCATCTTAGGTGACATTAGGCAAGTCGTGGTGTTTTTCTATGCCTCAGATTTCCTGTCTGTGAAACGGAAAATAGTAACCCTTCCCCACCCTACTAGCTTTGCAAAAAGAATCAACAACAGTTTTTTGTAATAGTGTTTTGGAGCTCTGTAAAGAACAAACCAAGGACTATATTCTATAGGCTGTGTATTTGCACAACTTGTGGAAGTGGGCCTGCACATGCAAACTGAGTATTTAGAGAAACCCTGGGGTTTCCCAGGAATTATTTATTGCATGTTCTTGGGTGCCAGGGAGTGTGTTGGGTTTTATTCCTTTCCAAACAACTCTGAGATCCTTGTTAGGGTTGTTTTCGTTTTATAGGTGAAGAAATGAGACTCTTAAAAGTTAAGTCTGATGGCACTTCCTGAAATTACAGGGTTCAAAGGCAGCAATATCTGCTTGACTCCAAGTCTGGAATGCTTCTGACCATGAAGACCTCCTGTGGTCAATGATTCCTATTGCACAGTTGTTCTCTTAACCTCCAACTCTTCATCACTGAACGGATTTGTAGGCACCAAGTGCAATGCCATCGGAACGGGTGGGCTGTAAAGATGTGGGTACAATAGGGAGGCTGCCCCAAGTGCGCAGCCAGACTTCATGGTCTTGGCTCTGGTGACCGCACCCTAGCTGCAATCTAGCCTCTTGGGGTGTGGGAGGCCAGCTGAGCGGTGGCCTCTTTGCCGGCCTGGTGAAGTAGTTATTTGTGAGCTCCCGGGGTGTGGGGGCTGTCCTGGAGGAGGAGGCTTTTCTGTTCCTTTTTCTGGCAGGCCCCGGCTTAGCCTGTGATCAGCCGCTAATTGCCATGTTCTTTGTCCTGTAGTTCAGACAAAGAAGGAGCAAAGATAAATCCTCTTTTGTAAGCAAGTCAGCTGGCTGGGCAGACTGGGAGCCGTGCCAGCAGCTTGCTGGAAGGTAAGTACACAGCCCATCCACAACAGAGTGGGCTGCAAAAGCCCTGCCTGAGAGACAAAGCCCAGTGCTGCTAGAATGCTTCAGATTCAGCTATTCCCTCACAGACCACAGCGACAGAGGCGTACAGAGTCTACTCTAAGGGCTAAATTGGCTCTTTTCTTTTTTTGCTTAGATTTTTCAATCTCGCACAGTGGTGGGATTCTCATTTGCCCAGTGGTCTGGCAATTTCTTATTAGAGTTAATTCTTAATTATTCACTTTGGATGGGATGGAAGGCCTCCTTACTACATGACCTCCTTTTTATACCCCAGTGCTACCGAAGTGCTGCTCTGGTGGGCTTGGTTCTGCATTATCATCTAGTGTGCTGCCTGCCTCTGTCTGCATGGGAAATCAGGAGACTTGTCAAAATGTTTCTTTCCCAGGAATACTGGCCAGAGGACTTGCAAAAGTATACTATTAGTCACACTGGGGAGGTAGCCAAGGGAGTGTGAATGGATAGATGGAGATTTGTTTTCACTAAGCTGACAAAGATGATTCATCCTGTCAGTACCACCATCAACACCACCGTCACGCTGAGACATTCAGTGCCAGTGACTGGCGAACCTTCTCCACACAGTGTCTCATTTGATACCAGTCCTGGGGCATAGGCTGAGCCGGGGTCAGTGCCTTCACTTTGCTGAAAAGGAAACTTGGGCTCAGAAAGTTCAAGTAATTATTCCAAGATCACACAGCTAGTGACACAAGCCTTCTGCGTTTCTCCCTCTTTGGGGATGTGCCCTGACTGTCTGCCTGCCTTCTCTTTTCAAGAGTTTAAGAGAATCCCTGAAGTCCTAATGGTGGGAGAGAAAGTGCAGAGCTCTAGGGTCTCTCAGTTGCGAGTGGGTTTCTGACTGGTTTCCTCATATCCACCCCCAAAAAATTTTCCCAAGAGAACAGAGTCCTGAGCCACGTCTCCAAGCAGACACCAAAACTCCAAATGGTACTTATCACATTTTGAAGCCCTTTATAAATTGTATGTTAACCAACTGGAGTGACTATATTTTGAAATTCAATTTAGCTGTCAAAATGGTTTCAACTGTTCTACCATCAATCTATCTTTCTTTAAAGATGATGTCTTTTAGAAACAGGCAGCAACCTACACATCCCCATCTGCTTTGAATCTGAAGGACAGAGTGCAGTCAATTATCCGGTAGCAGAAGGGAGAGCAGAGAAACCCACTGGGGAATTACACCCTTTCCATTGTACGGCATCCTTTTTCTTTATTAATTATTAAATTATGATTCTTTCCTTTTGAATCAACTCAAAGCCATAAATGCTTGTCTCAATCAATGTGCCGAGCCCCAGGTGAAGCCCAGTTGCATTGAAAGCAGGAAGTGACCCTGCAGTGGGTGCCTTCCAATCAAGTAATTACTCACTGCCCCGCTGTCCGTCTTTATTTTGCTAAGCCACTCGCTCAGACACAGCAGTATCTCTGCGTTCTCAGATGCCCATAAATCGTGCAGTACTTACACGCCATGCTTGACCACAATATATTATGAATCACGTTTCATCACTGTATTTTCTACCAGTACAATTTGGACTCTTTTTGTAGTTGGCAAACTTGCTAAATACCCCTGGGAAGTGAATAATATGAAATATTGCATTGCGTGTGTGTGTGTGTGTGTGTGTGTGTGTGTGTAGTGTCAGGCAATACATTAATTTATTAAGAGACACTATCAATCATCCATACTGGGTGAGTTGCTGCAGTACCTAAGTTGAAATCTTATGAGCATCGATCTTATTTATATAAAAAGTTATTCTCATATAAGCCGGTGACACAGGATAGAAATAATCGCCATTAGCTGGTAAATTACCTATAAAGCTGATTTCGATTCACTGCTTTATTAACTACAGTGTACGGGCACTGTGAATTGCTAATATTTCCTTTAAATTATAATCTGCGATGACACTATGGTACTGTATTGCAAAAGCTATGATGATAATCGTTAACATAGTATAATACAATACTTAAGATTTATCAGGCTCTTATTAAGCTCTATATTACAGTATAATATAATGAAACCCAAGCTTATTTCTTCCAATTCAAAATCTAATATGAGGTTTGTGTCATAAATTACATAAATGTCAAAATAATGCATCAAAATGTAACATAAAGTTAATTTCTGTCATTATGCTGTTTATACATGTTCTTCATGTATTTGTGCAACCTTATTTTTTGTTTGTTTACACTAGATACTTGGTGCTTATAATTATTTCATCAGCATCCAACTGTATTTTTCCTTTCTTGACTAAGAAGTAGAAATATTTCAAACATCAAAGTTGATTTAAATAGGCTGGATCCCTTGGGAAATTAAAAGAGGATGCAGTTCACTGCCAGGTTCTCTGAGAATTTCTACAAAATTCAGTTATTGCATAACTTTATAGAAATGAATTGATGGCGCATTTTGGTGGATGCAATGGTGAAAGATGGGGACGTTATTTCGCAGCTACATCACGTCTATCAACTCCAAAAAGATCATCTTAATACATGATCAATAGCACCATCTAATACAAATGGTATTTTTCATTCTCACTTTTCAGATGGAAAAATATTATAAGACAAAAGCCCAACAAAAACCCACAGAGAAACCTATGAAGGTGGCAGCAGGTCAGGTCTTGGGCTTAGGGTCTTGTTCTCTCCCTCAGAGTCTGTCTGTCTTACCATAGGCAGGCAGGACTAAGTTGAGAGTTTGAAGGTGCACATGAGACAGCTTTGCCCCCTCCCAACATCTCAGATTTCACCTCCCGAGTGAGTCACTGTCTTCTTGATCTTTCCTTTCAACAGGTAGCCTAGTGGCTTTTGATAGATGAAGGTTTCCCTTGCCTCTGCCCTGGACCACCTTTCTGAATCTTAGCCAAACTGTAAGATGGGAGCTACGCTGCTTTCCACCTAGAGTAGCTGGTGCGATGTTATATGTAGACCCAAAGCGTGACACAAGACACATGATGAGGACTTGAACCCGTGAGCTATTATTGCTATAAACATATTAAATTCTACCTGAAAGGGATAGAAATTAATCATGGCCATGGAGGGCAATGAGTGTGTCTCATCTGGAGATGTAAAAGGTCCATGTAAGAGGAATGGGCACAAAACACGAGGCTGAACATACTGGAAGATACAAGTTTTCCCAGGATGCATCTTGCTCTTAGCTTTATAGCTGAGTGCCTCGTAATCTTCCTCAGTTTACCACTCCGCTCTCACAGAGGTATGTATCTCATTATCACTCCTCACCTATTTTGCTCCAATTTTAGAAGCATTTTTCTCCTCTTTCTGGTGAACTTCTCCATCTGTGCCTTTCTGTAAGTTTCCTGTTCCTCCTGCTTCTTGCTCCATGGGCCATCCCTTTCTTTGCCGACATCTTTCCTCTCTCTCTCTCTCTCTCTCTCTCTCTCTCCCCTGTGCCCATTGCCTAAGACTGGAGACGTGCCCACGTCTCCCATTTAGAAGTTGTATCTCTCCCATAACAAATCCCCACCACCTCATTCCTTATCCTAGCTTCTCAAAATGGCGGCCACATCCACATTCTCTGTTCTTTATCATCTCCTCACCGCTCATTAACCCACTGCAACATGAGTTCTGACAGCACTGCTCTAGGGAAATTGCTCTCACCGAGACTGTGCGTCCTCTCAAATACATTTCACTCATTTTCTTATTGGATTTCTTTGCTACGCTGTAGTGTTGGTCATTTTCCTACCCTTGCGTACTCTGTTTGCATGGCTCCCATGACTTCGGCCTCCTTCTTTTCCTTTTTTGTCCCGTCTTTCCTTGCTCCTTCTTTGGGGGCCCTTTTCCTGTGTGTGGAGATCTCAACAACACACACTGTGGGTTATACTTTCTGGAATCATAGTTTCAACTTCTACCTTACCTGCCATTGAAAGCAGCACACATTAGGTGGTTTAAACAGTGGAACTTTACCTTCTCACAGTTTTGGAGGCTGATTCTACGGTCCAGGTGCCAGCAGATACAATTCTACCCTAAGGCCTCTCTGCATGGCTTGAAGGTGACTGCTTTCTCACCTCGCGTGGCAGCCCCTAGGTCTGTGTCCTAATCTCTTTTTATAAGGACACTAGGGTCATTGGATCAGGGTCTGCCAGTACAATCCTGTTTACACTGATACCTCTTTAGAGACCCTATCTCCAAATACAGTCCGAGATATCAAACTGATTTCACACAGGAATTTGGTGAGGCCTGGGGAAGACAATTTAGCCAATAAGCCTAAATGCAGACCTCAACCGCAGAGTCCTCCTTTAAAACTAGGACAATCAGTTGCCCATTGGACGCTACCAGTCGCTACCAGTACTGTTTCCCACAAGAGGCTGTGCGACACCGAGTCGGGCCTCTCCTGACCCAGCCCTCCTCTCGCATTTCCCAGTTGGGTTGGTAGCGCTGTTGTTCCATTAGTGCAAGATGTTTTTTGCTCCCCCATTTTCTGTACCCTGCATGTCAGTCAAGCTCCCAGGGCTTCACTGTGTGCTTCTGAGACACTTCTCATCTCTGTCCTTTCTTCTCCATCCCCGCAGAGGCTTCCCTGGGTCAAACTGTTACTGTCTCTTGCTCTGTGTCCATCCTGGTCCTCTTTGAGTGTTGCTCTTCGTAACTGGAAGAGCATGAGCTCCGAAACCCAGATTGGACCGCATTACTCCGTCACTGCAATCACTTGGATGGTCATCGTTATCTGCAGAATGTGGCCCGCACTGTTTCGTAGGGCAAGTGCAGCTTATAAAGTCAGAACTGCCCTCACGTGGGAAACGTAACATTTCGCTATGGTCTACTTCGCGTCGTTTTGCTTCAGTGACACTGATCTGCTTCTGGTGGCCCAGAGACCCCATTCCTCTGTATGCAGATGTCCCAGTCTTTGCATATACTTTCTCCTCTTTGCCAAGAATGCTGCTTCCCAACTCTCGTTTTCTCTCCTTCAGCACTGCCTAGTTATCACCTCATCTATGAATTCACAAATTAGCCCCCAGGAAGCCTGTTGGGGGTTAACTTTAGTCCCTTTTTTCTTTCCCATTATACCTTATTTACACCTATTGTCACACTGATAGTCCAACAACTTCCCTTACTCTGCTGAGTCTCTGGAGGATATACACCAAGCCTATTAATCTTATTCAACCAAGCATCTTCACCGGCACTGTGCCTGCTACAGAACCGGTGCCCCAACTGCCCCACAGTCTGGGTATCTTGTCCTCAGCAAACCCTGCTGTACAGTTCAGCTGAAGAGACAGTCCTGTCTTAATCTTTCAGTAACCCTTTAAACATGTTTTTTACTTCACACACAAAGAGGGTATGTTTAAATTCTGAGAGTAAATAAGTACACCGAATCCTCTACAGGGAAAAACCGGAGAGCCGCTAAGCTGGATCAGTTTTTCTGCCTCTGACTTAGATTAGCGATTCGCAGCTCAATACACTCAGGCTTATTTTTGTGTTAGCTACAAACCAGTTCATAGACTCTTCAAAGCAAAATACGTGTTTTTCTGAGGAAAGAATTAATCTTCATTTTCTGAATCATCTTGCAGAAATTAATTTGGCAGGCTATTTTTACTGCAGGTGTTTGTTTTCCTAATGCTGGTTTTGTGATAAGAGAAAATAATTGATGACTATCCAGAGTTACTCTATGATGCTGGTTAGCAGGGCAAAGACAGCTTAGCAATGGGAAAATACACATACCAGGTCAGCATGGAAAGTTAAACTCTCTGGTCAAGGATTTTCGTCTGTATCATTCACTTATTTACCCTAATCACCTAGAAGAATGTCAGGCACATAATGGGTGCTCAGTAAATATTTGTTGGTTGAATAAATAAAGTACATACCTTGCACCTGAAGAACTTGAGAGATGTCAAACCCTTGGCTGATTCTGACTATAACCGCGCCGATCTCAAAATCAAACGCATCACTGAAAGGGGAAACAAGGTCATTAGTGCTTCGAATGGCTCTGTTAATCCTCAAGCTTCAGGTTAATGTTCAACTTGCTGTTAGGACTTTTGATGTCATGAAACCATTAAAATTCACTTTAGAATATAGCCCAAAGCGGATGGCCTTTTGTGTGTTTATTCTTCCTTTATACCTTTTAAAAATTACTTTCTGGGTAGAAGTAACTAAATCAGTTACTCTGTAGCCAATTTATTCAAATAATACCATTTACTAGAATTTTGATGAAGAGCCTGTGACATTCTTTTAAAATAATTAAATCTTTTATAAAAGTGAGCAAAACCATCATGGACACATTTGCAACAGAGCATTTTACTGGCTGCAAAGACCCTTTAAAGAACAGGCCCTGCCATAGGCGGGGCTCTGCCTGCAGCATTTCTGACACCAAGTTCGCAGCTCAGTATGTCTCTGGTTCTTCTGTGTCTCTGGTTCCTCTGAGGAAGGTCTGCTGCTGACTGTGGACAGGGGTTTGGAGGGATGCTTTTCCATCGCCATCCTGTGTATTTGAGGATGGCCCTCTGCTTTCTCCACCTCCAACCCAATCAATTAGGTCATGTAGAAGAGAACTATAGGCTCTTTCTGTAATCTCTGTTCCTGTAGCATCTATTTCCCTGGTTGTAAAGCAAGCTGTTTGGTCTTTTGAGTCAACTACAACATTTTTCTGTGGGAGTTCCCTTGTGTAATCTTTTATGGAGTGAAAACCAGAATCCTCCCCATAAGCAGTGTGATTTATGATGCTCCCACCATATGCGAACAAGTTCCCAATAGCCAAAGTCAACCTGAACTTTCAGATGATACAAATGAGTTTAGTGCAATATAAATATCTACTCAGAATTCAAACCATGATGCTGGACGTGGCAGTCCATGCCTGTAATCCCAGCACTTTGGGGGCAGAGACAAGAGAATCACCATGAGTTCCAGGCCAGCTTGGACTACATAGAGAGATCTTGTCCCAGAAGTAAAAACAAACAAAAACAAAAACAACCCTACAAATGCTCTTCATTTACCAAAATAGATCCAACAGGCAAAAGTAAATTCCATATAAACAAATCTTGTCTGTAATTGTTCTTGGTTATAAAAAATAGACAATGTATTCCACAGAAATAATTTGGTTCCTGTGTGAACGAGAATAACAGGTCCTGCAGGGTGTCCCCATAGACCCTGTGAATATGTTTCTTTCCATAGCAAAAGGGGCTTTGTAGATGTGATTAGGCTAAGGAGTCTAGACTGGAGAGATTACCCTGGATTACACGGTGGGCCATGTGTACCACAGGAAGCTTAAAAGTGAAATTAGGGGGCAGAGGAGGAGGTTGGATAATGTGACATGACATGGACTTAGCTATCGCTGGCTTTGAAGATTAGGCAGGGGCAGGCACACTGGTAGCCCCTGGAAGCTAGAAAGGACAGCTAAGTGTGTGACCTCCAGGCTCCTAGGGGCAGCCATAGAAACAGCTTTGAATTAAAACCAAACCATACTTAGGAATATTACAGACATTTGAAATTGTTGATTCAAAGAAAAATGGTAAAATACTGTCATCTTATAATAGTGTTAATGACACAGTGCTTCATGGAAAAAAGAAAAAAAAAACCATTGGAAGGGAGAATGTGATACAGACACACGATTGCCCTCATTGTGATAGTTAAAGGCATCCAACTTTAGTCACACAGCTGAGTTTTATACTAGAAAAAATGTGATCCCCTTAACATTGAAAACCAGAGACCTCCTTGGTTCATATCATCGGGCCTGATTATTTTGATTCTTTGCATTTCTAGAATGTTTGAGAGGGTAGGGAGGCTTAGTGATGATCTCAAGTAATTCTTAAAATAATGAACTCTTTGAAGATTTACACTTTTCTTTCTTTTTTGCTTGTCGTTTTCCCTTATTCCTTTTGTTCTTCCAGGTGAAAATTAAATTTGATTGAAGAATGTGAATTGTTATTCAGAGGGACAGATGTAATCCATTTCCAAGACCACTCAGCAACTGATTGCAATTCTGAATCTATCAAAATGCTATTTGTTGAGCCTGGTAAATTCTGATCCTGACCTCCAGGTTTAGCATTAATCTTGGGAACTTAGATCACCAGCAGAAGCAGGCAGGCAGTCCGTGGTATCCGGTTATGTCTGGGAAATGATGAGTTTAGTATGTAGAATCCATACACTGTTAAGTGAATTTCTGTTTGGTAAATAACGCATATAATTTCAGAGGATAGAAATTACTTTCTTCTGCTTCTTTTCAGCAGAGCTTAGAAGGCTTTTGTTAGTGCATCGCACAAATATGCCTAAAATAATGTTGACTGTAAATGCTCAATATTTGCTTGCTTTGTTGGGTGAGGGTTTCTGCCCTGTATAGTGTGGACATTTAAGTGCAGCCAGAGCTCTTTTGGCATGTTCTGTGTCCCCTGGTGTGAGACCGGGGCCTGTTCTGTGTTCTGTGCTGTGACTTCAGGGTTTGGCCAGACACCAGGCAAAGGAAACTTGCCGTTGTTTTTGTTGGCCCTAGAAGATGACTGTTGGGCATGACTAACATTGCTTCTTTGGTCTGATTGAGTAGTTTCAAACCTAGAAGAAAAGCTCAGTTTTCCAGATTGTGCATCTCTGTATGTATAGAATTGGTTTTCTCTTATTCAAAAGGACAAACCAAGCCAGGTAGGAGGTGGTATCTATGTGCTTTTGGAGGCAGCATAGTTTTGAGGTCCTGTGCCTGAACTTTGAATTCAGATGGCCCTGGGTTGGAATCCAAGCTCTGTCACTTACTAAATTTTGATTATTTTTTTAGCATGTTACTTCATTTTTACTCTCTGTGTGTAAAACAAAAACAATAATAATAGTGATTTCAAAGGTTTTTCTGTGAGAATTAAATGGGATAGCGTGTGTTAAGGATGTTAGCCTGGTTCTTGCTAGTTCTTCAAATATTTAGCCATTAGGTATCACCTACCATCTGGAACTGTCCTTCAGTGCATAAACCAGAACTGGGACATCTAGTAGCAGTAGGGCGTGGCATGAGGATCCCCTCTCTGCAGAGGGAGGTCTGGGGTGCAGGGATAATGCACACGATACACAAGGCTCAGAAGACATCTGACCTGGGCTCTACGACCAACCCAACAGTCTAGTTGTTTTGAAAGACAAATTCCTTCCTTACCTAGCTGTCCTTTGCTTTCAATCTTGTAAATAGACTTAGGGCTGTAACTCTTAAATATACACCTTTCCCTTTAAGGGAAAGGTGCTAAGGTTGCCGCCTGCTGGCCTCCCTGACATGCTGCGCTCTCTCACCTTGGTAAGGAATGGAGAGGGCCAGGCGGATGCGCTGTGAGCAGGCCATTTACTCTGGCACAGCTCTGTTACACACAGCGCAGGTTATGTACTGCCCTGGTTAGTGTGTTGTAAACAAGAGCTCGTCCCCACAGCCATCACTTACTGGATGATTCCCACGTAGTTTTCAATCTCTGTCAAGGGAGCTTTCCTCCAGTTTTTTTTATATCCAATCACCAGAGTGTTTGGCTTCATTCTCCCTAAGCCTGAGGCCTAAACAGAGGACACAAACACATAGGCGATCCTTACCATACCGGGAAAGTACAGCTGCAAATGAAAAATAATGTCCAACAGAGCACTGAAGTAATGTTCTGAAGATTCTGAAGATTAGATTACATTTTAGTGCATGTCCTTCATGCCCGTACCCAAGCATAAAATAGAAAGATTAGTTCTAAATCATCTCAGCCATAAATGGATTTTAGATGACAGAAATGTAGCTTTTCTAAATTAGCAGTCATTTGCATTTCTTCTGACATACTCATTAGAATGGCTCAATAATTTAAAATCAAGTAAGGGTCGGCTTAACTGTTGGTATGCATGTTATAACTTGGTGGTTCAGAGCTCATGTCCACCTGTTCTACCCATAATGCCATGAGCAATAAAATCCATGTTTGAGACATTCTTATATACAAGAGTCACTGAAATCCTTCTCGCATTATTTATTGAAGAAATGAGTGAACTATGTTTCCAAAACCTAATCTCCTTGCATGACAGTATCGTTAATATATTCCATACCAGAAGTTTCATTTTCCTCCATTAGACGACAGGATATGGCTTCCAGCTAATCAAATTTAATTTGGCAATATTAGCAGGCTCCTAGTAATTGCAAAGTGATATGTTAGTGAAAGAGTGGTGGTGGAAATTCCTTGGTGTTAAGGAACTTAGAATAAAAGATACACGCACATATTGTTGATGCCCCAGTGGCTCCTATAGAAACACAGGACAGAAAACTTGGATCCCAGGTGAAGGCGACAGACAGGTCCACGAGAAGGGTGGTGTTTGTTGTGGGTCTTGGAGTTTGCTTAGATGTTGACAAGCAAAGATAAGAAGTACCATGGGAGCAGAGGAGGCCACCAGGACTGTGGGGACAGGGAAAGGGGTGGCTGGCGCTGGGCTCCCGCTCTCCGTCTCTGTCTCCGTCTCTGTCTCTCTGATCTACCTATCCGGTAGTAGTGGGGATTGCTGAGTTACATAGCCAGCTCTTTTTAAAAATGCACCACTCTGCGCTGTTTTTTGGCCACAACACTTCTGTATTCAAAGAAGCTCACAGGCATTTCTGCATGGGCAAATTTTTTGCCATTCGTTCTGGACAAATATTCTTTCCCATACCTATGTCTTTTGCTGGCCTGCTCTGACTCTTTGTCTGTGTTCCCATTCCTACTTGAAAATTTTATTATTTTACAAATCTTTTGTGGTAATTTTCAGTGTAGAACCTTCCCAAGACATTTCAACAAGAGCTCCTGAGAGGAAACTTACTACAGAAAGGAAAAGTGGCATTTTGTAATAACATCTATTTGTACAGGTTGGCCCATGAATGACAGATGAAAGGAAGCTTACTGTGGGTACCAGGTCTTTCAGTAATGGCTCTCTAGGCACCCCTGAGTCAGAATGCATCAAATACCCCTAAACTCCAGAACATTGCAGCTCAGCTATGTTTTCTTCCTGGCCACAGAAGCATCCAAGTTACCTGGGTGAGGTCCTGGATTCTCACACTCCTGAATATGGCAGCTCTCAGAGATGAATGTTGTCTTTGGGACACAGAGAACCATGGTTTTCTACCTTACTAAAGCCAGTGATTTGTAAAGCCAAGCCCTACCATTTCTGAGAGTCCCCTAGATTATTCTAAGGATTTTCTGGCACTTTAAGACATAGGAGCCAAGGAAAGATTTTATGTCCTCCCTGTCCAAGAGGCAAAGAAGGGAAGGAAAGAGAAGAGAACAAGGGAAGAAAGAGGAAAAGCTGTGGACTTTAATGCTGAGCTACAGAGATTCCATTTTATTCACTATTATGGAAATACAGGAGGATCGGGAGATTTTATGGCCTGATCACTATGCATTTATTTAGTTGAGTTTAGCAGCTGCCCTCACACCATTTGCAAAAGAATAAAGGAAAAGAATGCCTGACTTGAGCACTGCTATATGCAGTATGAGAGGCAAAAAAAGTTTGAAGTGTTAATAGGATCCAGAATGTCATCAACCACTGGAACAAATTTGCATTTCAATAAGTACGGGGCGGGCGGCGGATCTGACTGCTGGTGGCCAAAGGCAACCTCGTTCTCCCCTGTCCAGGTACCATTCATAGTTCACCATAATAGAAACTTGCTCTCTGCTTTTGTTCTAGCCTTGCCACCCCTAGGCATCGGAAGTGAATTTCATAGCCACCCACTTTGGGAAGCTGGGGCACTAATTGTCTTTGCCTTTTTGCTTCTCCCCTCCAAGCTCGCCTTACCTGAAGGAGACTGCGGACACCGTCTCTGAAATAGTCTGCTGCCACTGCAGCATAAAAAGCCTTGATTTTGTTCTTTATAAGCCAGGCCTGCTTTTTAGCCATGCCCCTGTTCATCTCCTTAACACACAGTTTGCGCGGTCCCTGTGCAATACAATGAAATACGGGTTAGAAGCCCCGCTACTACACATCACACCGCTGGTGCTTTCTGAAGGATGAAAATAACCAGTGATGGCCTATTGAGTTAGAGCTGGGAGAGAAGGAAAAGTGCCTTCCTGATCTGTGTTCACACAGGGTCACCCTTTCGAGAAGCTATGCTGCACACATCACCCACTCTCCACCCAGAATGTCCGGGCTCATTACCAACACCAGCTTAATGAACTGCCGCAAGCTGGATGAAGGAAAGGCAGAGGGCATCATGGCACATGAGGAAAATACTGGCAATGTGATGGAAGAGGCTCAGTTCAAATACACAATCTACCTTTGGCTGAATAGCGAGAACCACTTTTAGGAACACCACGCAAAGCTCAGCTGGAGCTCAGTTTCAAGAAATGGACAGAGCTCTTGGGAGCCAGAATGTGGTGAGCTACAAATCCAGCCACGGAGGCTTCGAGCGCATTTCCCTGTGTGATGCTGACACACTTGCCTTCAAACCCATGAACACTTCCCTCTCATTCTGCACAATTCTCATGGCGGAGGAGAAGTTCCCATGTCCCTGACATAAGGGGTGGGGAAAGGTCAAGCAAAAAGGGGTGGGTATTGCGTTGAGGCATCCGTCATTTTAAGATTTAGTTCTCAAACTGAGTTTCAACTAAAAAAGTCTATTCTTCTTGCTTCTTCCTTAAAAGTCCCTGTTACTGCTTTTCTTCTCATGTTTTAATTCAATTCAAGAGGTATTTCTTATTATCTACTATGTCCCCAGTGGGACAAATCTACTGTTTTCTCTAAGAAATTCAGTGCATAGAGAGATTTGTATTTTGTTCAGATGTCATTGATTTCATATGGATCTTCTAGGATCTTGACAGAATGCGATGTTTATGAATGGAGCAGGGCTTGAGTTTCTGTGTTTCTAACAGACCTGGGTGGGGGGATTTTCATGGGAGAGAAAGGACATTGGCTTGCACGAAAGAGTCCAAGTCTCAGTCATATAGAGCTGGTCTAAAATCTAAAGTGGGCCATTTTGGAGGTAACTGATTATCTCTGAACTCTGAAATCTTATTCTGGAAGTAGGAACACATTCTTCTTCCTGGGGCTGGGGATACAGCTCAGTGGCACAGCACCTGCCTGGCAAGCATGAGATTGTGAGTTTAATTCTCGGCACCAAAAACAAACAAACAAAAACATTCCTCTTCCTGCTCAGTTGTTTTAAGTAGATGCCTACTGCAATGGCTAGAAAGTGTAGGCCCTCACTGAAAGTTGATTTCTACAGTCCTAAGTGAGTGCTCACAATCATATTGAAGGCCCAGATCCAACTACCACTGTGTTTGGCGGGTAACAGAGCTGGAGGACTCTGAGGTGAAAGAGGGAGGGTCCTAGATGGCTTGCACTGACTGACTGACACCTTGGGTTTGTCATGTGTCCTCTCTTGGTATGTATGCTCTGTTTATAAAACTAAGGCACTGTGCAGTGTGATTGCTCTTACCTACATGTTGCTATGGAGCATTTGTTTTAGACATGATTGCTCTACATTGAGACATATTAGAAATATAAAATACATTTTGGGTCTTGAAGCCTTAGTCCAAAAAATTAAAATATTTCATAAATATTTCCGTGTTGATTGCATATTGAAATAACATTTTGGGTGTGTTGAGTTAAATAAATTAAATTATTGACAATAACCTATTTCTTTTTACGTTTTCAACTGGCCACTAGACAGTGTAAAATTACATATGCAGCAACACAATATTTGATTTCTGTTACTCAAAACTAGGTGAGTTTTGAGGTCCCTCCCATTTTAATATTCTGCTTATACTGGGTCAAGTTCTCCATATATTTATTTTCCAAAACCTGCCAACTTTCCAAAACAATCTGACTGATTTACATTAAAGTTACAAAACAAGAACCTTTGGGGGAACATAGAAAAGGTAGAGACATAGGGAAATCAGTTATGGAGCTGGAAGACCTAGATCAAAGAAAGATACGCTACTGTAGGTCAAATGTAGCACAAGGTTCCAGACTGCCAATGCATGTGGAACTACCAGTCCCTCCTTGGGCACTTTAGCCTCCACCTATTAGGAAAGAATGATTATTTATTATTATTATTTATTGAAGGAAGTTCAGTGGTAACAACAGCCATTAGACAGGATGAAGCCGCAGCTGTGAAAGATGTTGGCCCATCAGTATATTGAGTTGTACTAGAATGACTGGGAACCCCTGGGGAAAAAGGCATTTATTGAAATAAATATAGTCCAATGTATGTCTATTACTATTACAAAAATCTAGATTAAACATTAATTGTGACAGAGAGATTTATTTTAATGACTAAATTTGCCATACTGGGATGTCATAAGAATATTTCATGTAGAATCTTCTTTTTGCTAAGAGCGGTTATAAAATCCTTGTAATAAACTTATTAATGTGAAACAAGGCTGCAAATGCAAATGTAGTGCAGACAAAGCAAACTGACGTGGGGGAAGATGTACTGGAATACAATCATTCAACACTCAAAATCATCATAACCACAGAAAAGGACTCTCCCACCCAGTTAATATATCACAGAGCTTAGCTTTCGTTGGCACCCAAATTATGAATATGTAAATTAATTCAGGATTTGAACAAAGAAACCTTAAATGTCTTATATATACAAAGGGTGATCAAAAAACCTGGTAAATATTTAAGTTAAAAAAAACTTATTACAGTAAAAGACACATTGCTGAGAATGATGAGCTAATTATGTTCAAAGAGAAGGGAAGTCCTTTAAGTATTTTGTGAAGAATGAATGGCAGTGTGTCTTTTACTGTAATAACTTTTAATGTAAACAGTCACTGTCTTTTCAAAATCAGCTTGTTGATCAAATGTTTATGGCAATTTTTGTCAAATAAAAATATCGCAGCGTGTCCTAATCCACCTTATTCACCTGATCAGGCGCCACGTGGCTTCTGGCTCCTCCCCAAAGTCAAAAGAACCATGAAAAGTAAGTGTTTTAAACTGACTGAGGACGTGGAGGCAGCAACAGCTCACCTAAACACACTCAGGAAAAAGGACCCCAGCACTGCTTCAGAAAGTGGCAAGAGCAATGGGGCAAGTGCAGGATTTGGAGGGAGAATAATGGCAACGTGTCTTCAACGTGTCTTTGATTGTAAGACATCTTTTTTTAAAAACTTAAACATTCACCATATTTTTTTTTTTAAATTGTACCTTGTAGAGTAACTTGGACAATAACTTAGAGGGGGGTAAAGAATTTCTAATTAGTCTGGAAAAGAAGTTGATGTAACACTACTTGAAATAAATGATGGTAATGAAAAAGAGTCAAAGGAATTCAAAGGTTGCTGGAATCAAGTAGAAGAATGCAGGCTCAGTGTAATGTTCTTTTCAAGTTTTAGTTTTCAAAGCATGGAGAGTCTTATGTGCCTGTCTCTGTTTTCATTTCTTCTGTGGTTGCAATTGTGAGCAGAAGGCTTTTTCCTTTCTGACTGGGTCCATATTTCATCTCGCCATGCCTCCTAGTGGCCTTCATAGATCACTTTGTTCTTTCTGCACTTGGTCATGGCATACAACCATGACAGAGATTCACTGAGCAAAAGAGAACAGATCTATCTAAAGAACACCTTATCTCCTGGGTGGGTGTGAAAGTGGAGATTAGGAGGAAGCCCAAGGTAGTGAAACAACCACACGTTCCGTTTACCCTGGGTTTTCTGGGCGCGAACAGTCCTGCACTGTTTGAGGTGCTAAAAATGTAACCATAATTATTGACCAATTTTTCAAGTAGAGAGAAGCCATTAAAGTCATAATTTAAAAGGTCTACATCTTTCAAACTCGTCTACTTCTACTCTCACTCATCTCGCTCTTTCTCCCTGCCTCTCGCTCTCCTCAAAAATGCCCATCTATCGATATGTTTTTACACTACTTAAGTGCTTACATATTTTTCAAAGCACTCTCCTATGCTTTTTCTTATTTGATCCACACACAGCCTTGAGGCTGAAAAGAAAAGAAGTTCTATTCTCAGCTACTGCTTGGGAAATTGAGATTCCACAGTCTTGCACTGGGTCATATAACAAAAATGTGGCTGTGTTGGGACATCGAGATGTTGTCTTGTCTGAGTTTTCTGGAGAAATCCTCATGAAAAAATTCAAAGACAGCTCTAGATAGCTGGGAATGATGTGCATGCCAGTGATCCCATCCACCAGGGAGGCGGAGGCAGGTAATTTAGTGAGAGTGGCTCTCAAAATAAAATTTTAGAAAGGGCTGGAGATGTAGCTCAGTGGTAGAGCTCTTTGCTAGCTTGCATGAGGTTCTGGGTTCACACACACACACACACACACGCACACACACACGCACGCACACACACACATATACACAGGAGAATGTGAGGTTTATGGTATTTTATGGTTTTCAAAAAGAATGAGAAAAGGTACTAGGGGGTTAAAGGGAGCTACATGAGGAAGGCGATTGACAACCCTCCCTTTCCTCTTTGTGACAGGAAGAGAGGACATAATAAAATAGGACAATTTAAGTCAACATAGACTTGTGCCTTGGTGCGCATGTGTGAAATGATGAAAATACCCATAAAGCTTAGATAGCATTGTCCTTAGACAGGGAGAAGCCTTGAGCCTGGACTTGTCATGAAGAAGACTTCAGCTGAATCTTGTACTTTTCACTCCTTTCTCAAAGGGAGTGAAAGTATCTACGACAAAAGTTTTAGCAGCTGTTAATTGGAGGCAGTAGAATGTGGGTCTCGGTGATTCTATATTGTCAAGTGGTATAAAACTGTTGGATACCAACAGTTTCGGTCTACACAAGTGTAAACATATTATGATTTAGTCTATCTTTTTTTTTTAACATTTTGAAATAAAAGCAATCTTGAAAAAAACCTTTATTTTTCAACCACCAGCATGACGCCATGTGACTTGATGTAAAGTGTCACTTTTTGCAATAAGAGCGTATGCCTTGATAATACTGGCTTTATCTGATTTGTATTCTTTTTTTTTTTTTTTTTCTGATTTGTATTCTTAATTCCAGATCAGTGGCATCCACTTTCTTTAAAAGTAGCTGGTTTTTGTTTTAAATTAAAAAAGAAACCTTGCCTTTAAATGCAAAACTGCGAGGTTGGGTTGCAGGACTGCTGCAATGTCCTTACATGTGGAATGGGTGAACCAGGAGCCCACACAACAAGACTTTTTAGGGCTGGATGTAGCACGCCAGAGAATTAACTGTGCAAACAATAAAATCAGCTCATCGCTAGTGACTGGTGTTGCTATGCTGTCTCTTTACCTACTAGGAATGACGGTAAGCGAGGAACTGACAAAGACAGATGGTGTTTATCGTTGTCAAGGGGAAGAGGGCAGAACTGATGCAGGTTACAGTTTGCCACACTTAGCATTTACTTTTCGCTGACCCCCTGAGCTTGGCTATGCTTGGAAATATGAATGACCCCGGAAGAGTCCAACTCCCTCTCGTCTCTCTATAGTGATAGGAACCAGGTACAAAAGAACATAATTACTTACATGTTAAATGTAAAGCCTCGAGATAAGACTATGCCACTGATTTATCCCATGGTAGTTTAAATAAGAAGAAGGGACAATATTTAAAAATTTTCCAAGATGGATTTCTTGAGTAGGTTGATCAAATTTGTCTTGACCAAGAGTCCCTCTTCTGAAATCTTAAGGCTCGGTAAGAAAAAGGCAAGATGAGAAGGGGCGAGGTTCTGAGGGTAAGAGTTGGTCTTGGTCACAGGAAATGGCGATGGTGGCCTTGTGCTTTCACTTACTCAGTGACTTCATGATGCCAGCGAGTCCTAGATCTTGTTCCTTTCTGCTAATATCACAGCACTTCAAGAAAGCACTGCAATAACTGAAGGCCAGAGCAGTGGAGTCCAGAGCCAGCTTGTGCAGTCTGTAACGAGGCTGGTGGGAGTGCACTTGCCACTGCTGCAGCATAATCAAGCCACTGGATACCCCCAAAAGCTCAAAACCCAGTGTCTGGGTCTAGTTCTTCTAAGAGAGGACCCCTTAGGTCTTTGTTGGGGCCCATGTATTTCTTGACAGCAAATGGCACCTAAACATGCCAAAAATAGCGACAATAACAATATCAACTAAAATTAGTCAAGTATTTACTACTAGATAGACACCCAGCTAAGTACGCGAAAGCTCATCTTACGTAATTCCCAGAGTAAAACTACACTATAGGTGCCGTTTCTATCGTCTTCATTTCATAACTGAGAGGACCGAGTCACAGAGGACTAAACTGTGAGCCTGAAAGACTTGCAGCTACCAGGTGACGAAATAGGGATTCAGAACTCTAGTTACTCTCAAAAGCCCAGGAGCACCAGCTTCCAAGCGTTAAAACCCGGCTCGCCGCCCTCTCGCCACCACGGTCCTCTCATCACCATCATCGTCACGACCTCATGCCTTCCACACGCTTGGCTCCCTGGCGGCCATCGTGCTCTCGGAGAGCCCCGGCAGCGGTATGCTGACTCCACCCACATTTCTCCCGAAAACCCCTTTGCAGAGATGATTGGCAACTGACCCCGGAGTCCAAATGTGCTGGCGGTAAGTGCAACCCCAGAGATAACCAAAGGGAAAGCCCTTAGCTGATGCAGTAACAGCTTTCTGTCCTCGAGAGAGCCTCCATGCACACCTGAGAACAGGGTGCTTGGGGCCTCCGCAGAGACACCAGTCCAGTAACACGTGGCACTGTCCCACTTATCTGTCACACAACTAGGGCCACAGGGGTAGGTATTTACTTTGGGTGGAAGGCCATTGCAGCCTCACCCTCCTTTATTCACACATAAGCAACAAA
The DNA here is from genome assembly GCA_004027595.1 of Dinomys branickii. Classification (NCBI taxonomy): domain Eukaryota; kingdom Metazoa; phylum Chordata; class Mammalia; order Rodentia; family Dinomyidae; genus Dinomys; species Dinomys branickii. The sequence goes on along the minus strand of PVLD010000512.1, from coordinate 185,327 downwards.
GGGTTAATTAAAAGCAATATTTCTTGTCTCTGTCGAAGACATTTTCTCCCACACAGATATATGACTGTTTATAAGCCCAGTTCATTTCTCCAGTACGAAGATATTTTATTGCCTGCTAAACTAAGTTTTCTCTAAATTGCTAGAGAAGAAAAACGCCCCAAACTGCTTATTCTATCAAAACTGGCTCCTCTATTATATTGGCCAAAATGAAATCCACTAATCCAGGGCACCTAAGTTGATAATATGAAAGAAGCTTCTTGATAAGCTTTTTAAAAATCCTCTGGAGCCACAGCTGGCCATTACTTAACCTGTCAATCTCATGTGTTCTGCAGGAGTCTCTCCACCCGCTCTGGGGTAATTGCATTTAGTGATATTGTTTGAGTTACTGTCATGGTCTAGGCACTGAGATGGGAAGCTATGACCACCTCCCTTCATCTAGCATTTAGAATATTGCCCAGTGTAAAAGCATGGTAAAGTGCCGCTCAGGATGCCGTGTGGTGCTCGAGCCCCTGTGCTGTCACACAGTTGACCAGCCCAAGGTTTACACCACTTCCTGGCAGCCTCTTCCTTCGCAGATAGTGGCGGTGGTGTACATAACAGGTCTGACTGGAGAGTATCCCAGGGTGTGCCTTCTCATGATGACTCCCGGGGCACTCTCATGTGTCCTGAATGGATGTCCCAACACGGCCATATTTTTGTTATATGACCCAGTGCAAGACTGTGGAATCTCAATTTCCCAAGCAGTAGCTGAGAATAGAACTTCTTTTCTTTTCAGCCTCAAGGCTGTGTGTGGATCAAATAAGAAAAAGCATAGGAGAGTGCTTTGAAAAATGTGCAAGCACTTAAGTAGTGTAAAAATATATCGATAGATGGGCATTTTTGAGGAGAGTGAGAGGCAGGGAGAAAGAGCGAGATGAGTGAGAGTAGAAGTAGACGAGTTTGAAAGATGTAGACCTTTTAAATTATGACTTCAATGGCTTCTCCCTACTTGAAAAATCAGTCAATAATTATGGTTACATTTTTAGCACCTAGTTTGAATGCTTCTCAGGAAATCTACCAATATACTGTTATCATTTAAGAATGTATTTCCTGAACAAAAGGGAATTCATTTAGCTCTGTTTATTGGAAGGATGGGAAACTTGGTTTAATTCTCTAGACATCCTTAGTGTCAGTTTATCCGAATATTTAGTCTAAACACCAGGTGCTGTTGTCGTTTATGGCCGCTATGTCTGTGTTTCTCCTTGTCAGTTAATCTATATAATAATACTCTGTCTGTCTTGTTCTATCCTTTTAAATTTTTGTGGACAGTTTTCACCCTGATGCCTTCATTCTACTTCCGAGTCAGTTCTGTTTTTCTTGACTCCCAGGCTGCCATTTGGAGATATGTATCACTTTTAGTTGGTCTCCTTTGGAACTGGAAACACATCCATCCAGCCACTTAAATTCAGGATCACGGGCTCTTGCTGGCCCTTGCTCTATGAATCAAGGAAGAGGACACTTGTCCAAACTGTTTTTCCATTTTCCTATTACTGCATGGACCTTCTCTGCTCACCTGAAATAACCAGGGTGGACAAGCAGGGAAAGCTCTGTCTGTGGGCGAGGTGACTCTTACCACAAAGACTTCACAGCAGATGCATAGGCCACTGTTCTTGGTAAAGGCATGAGTTATGTCCAAGAGGGCAGGTCTCGTCATGGGTGCCCCTGTTAGGACAATGCACTGGGGCCTGAAAGTAAAGAAAAGAAGATAAGAAAGCTGGCCAGGATAAGGAAGCTGTCGGCCCAGAATCTCCGCCCCCATGGAACGGGGAAGAAGGCGTGGTTAAATGGGACAGTCTCTCCTCTAACTATTTCTTGGGTTTCCCACTATAATTTTTGAATCACCTCTAGGGGACACCTGGACAACTTTCCTTGAAAGAAGAGCGGTCGTCTCCATTTTGGCTAAACCTGGCCCTATTTTCATGTACTGATGTGTACAGAGCCGGCTAGGACTTATCCTTATCCTTTCAATTGGCTTTAAGCAATGCAAATGGGTCCAGCTGAAGTGCTGATGGGTCGTCTTTGAAGCAAGGCAGCCGGCCAGTGTGACTCTGCCCATGTAGCTCCCAAAACACATGTGTGAGCTGGGTGGGATGGAGCATCACGCTCCATTCTGTGGCTGGGATTGAGCCTCAAGATAAATGGCTCTGATTTCCCAGAGCTTAAAAGATTACATATTAGTGCTGAAGCACTTGACCCCAAAACACTAGATACTACCTCAAACTGTATTATGCAGATTACTCTTTCTGCATATCTTTTTCTCTGCATATGGCAGAGGTGATTTCAGGCCTCCTACATAGCTCAGCTCACAACACTCACATATTTCTCCCCATTCTTGCAGTCACTCATCCTCAAGCTTCTTCATGAATTAATAAAACCCTGGTTTGTCCCTGGGTCAAGGCCTTTGTTCCAGCTAACCATCACTGTAGCTGGACTTAGGACCCTGTTGGTGCCCCATAACCACAAACATGCCTTAGTGTCTTTATTCTCACTCTGGGTTGCACAGGAGTGGTAGATTGCAATTAACTCACTAGAATTCTACTAACATTTCCATGGGATTACAAATATAAACTTCCTGGACCACAGCGAGGTACAGGAAGGGTACGCTCTACCACCTTGCCCATCCATCTTGACATCCTTGTATTTTTAGTGTAGTCACAACATACATATGAAGTAGGAAATGGGTGACAGTAGGTTCCTTTTTTTCTTCTTCCCCCCCGTACACTATGTCACCTCAACTCCAAACACAACCTGTCTCTCTTCAACCAGTATTTTCCTGCCATCTTCCTTCATCCTCTCTGTAAGCATGGGTGAGATACATTCAAAATAAGATAGAACTCATGAAGAGCTCAAAACATTACTTCTCCTAAAGGAAATCAGTAAGCCACAAAGTCTTAAGCTGAGTGGATTCCATATCAGTGGTCAAGATCTCTCTGAAACATGTCATTTGAGTCACTTCTCCATCTCCATGCAAGGTAGGTGACACCAGGCCCTGCGAAGGGCAGTGGTTTGGGGCGGGGGCACAGTTCAGAGGAGACAGAAAGCAGCACTCATTTACAGGAAGTGCTATGGTGAAAACGTGGCTGTTTGGGGACCATGCCCACAAAGCCTGTAACTACTCTCCTGTGCTTGTCCCATAGAGGAAAGCCACTCCTAAATGGAATACCAGGATGTCCAAGACACCAAAGTTACCTGAAGTTCTTCACGTGGTCTTCCACTGTGGTTAACTCCAGAGCATTGTCTAAAGCACTCACATAGGAAAGCGCCTGTGTGGATGAGCCCCAATTCACATCTGTGGACGAAGGAGGAGATTGGCACAAGAAGCACTGACCTTTCCTCTGTACGCCGTGAATAATCCTCACAAGTCGTTCCCTTTTATGATTTTCCTTGGCTGTGTGAGCAGCGAAGAGCGGCCCACTCAGAGAGAATAGAATATAGTGCTTCCTAGAAAGAGCCTGGTATCCTTCTAGGAATATTATGTGGATCCTTAGAAGTCAGACTTCTCTCCAGGAAAGGACTGAAGCACTGATCCTGAAGTCCCGGGAATCTTGCATGATGGGAGAGGCTAAGAGGTCACTACATCGGGAAACAGTCAGTCCTTGACTATACTCAGGGCGCTTCTCCAATTCTTGAAAGCAGAAGAGGGATTTCTACATGTGCAGCGACTGCAGTCACTTCCATACTCGGAAGAGCAAAATAAAGAGCCTAGGGGTTCTTCTAGGTGTTCACAAAGGAGTTATTCACCGAGTATTTTAGTCTGACCCTTTAGAACCTAAGCTTCGTAACATGGGAAGTCAGCACTACCATTCTTACCTTCTTTTCTTTCTTTTTTTAAAATGAAAACAAATTTAGATATTAAACAGAACCTTAAGTTTTAGGAGAGGAAGTCCCTGATAGGAATGTACATATCCACCCCACATGACTGAGCTTTCCAGCTTTCTCTGGAGAGTCAGGAAAATGAGTTGGGGGTGATTATCTGGAGATAAAAAGATTAACACTGGTCAAGTGTTGACTATGTGCCAAGCAGTAAGCACATAGGAGGCCCATTTGTATAGAGTTAAAACACTACTTGTCGATTGGACTATGTAAAAAAATGAGCCTTGAACCATAACTTACATCATATATAAAAGTTAGCTACAAGTGGACAATAGACTCTAATGTAATTACCAATGCATTAAAACTTTTAGGTGGTTGTTTCTCAGATTAACAAGAGATATCTTAGATCTGAGGCAAAACACCAAACCATAAAAGGAAAAAAGATACATTAGACTTCATAAAAATGAAGAACTTCTATTATTCAAAACTATAAGAGGAAAGATTTGTTCTGAGACAAGCTCTCATTATACAGTCCAGGCTGGTCTCAAACTCACTAGCGATCCTCCTATTTCAGTCTCCCAAATGCTGGGATTATAGGCATGTCCACACCTGGTGCAGAAAATTTTTTTAAAAAAGAAGTCACAAATCTGCAGAAAATATGTAAGACATACATCACAAAAGGATTTGTGTCCAGCATGTATAAAGAGCTCTCACAACTGAATACTAAGAAAATTAATAACTGAAAAAATAAGCAACATATTTAAACAGACACTCAACTCAAGAGAGTATATGGATAGCAGTGGCAATAAGATGTTCAGTATTCACTGAGAAACTGGAAATTAAACTACAATTCGCTTTTATTAGAACAGCTTTTTAGGTAGACAGTGTTACATTCTGGCAGGGATGTGGAGCACCGAGGCCCCTCACTCATAGCTGGTGGGAATGGAAAGTGATACTGACAATGTGAAAGACAATTCAACAGTTTCCTACCAAGATATACATATATATACTTATAAATTGTATATGATTATATATTGTATAATTACTATGTAAACAGAAATTCTACTGCTAGTTACCCAAGAAAAATGGTAGCATAGATCCAAAGAAAGTCGTATATAAATATTTACAGTAGTTTTAAATATAATGGCCCTAAAACTGGAAACCATCTGGATGTCCATCAACTGGTGAATTATTTTAAAGAACCTTGTGCTATACGCATAAATCAGAATGCCATTCAATGATACAAAAGAATGAAAGACTTACACATGCAACAACATGGATGAGTCTTAAGAGAACTGAAAGGAGGCAGACATAAAGGCTACATACTACATGGTTCCATGTATGTGACATTCTGGAAAAAGACGAATCTATGGGATTAGAAATAAGATAAACAGTTGCCCAAGGTTAAGTTTTGGGAAGAAGACGCTAAGTATATGGGGTATAAGGGAACTTCTTGGGATGATGGAAATCTCCTATATCTTGTTCAAGGTGATGGTCGTAGGACTCTCTAGGTTTGTCAAAACTTATGGACTATATATCACAAAGGGGTGAACTTTTACCATATGTAAATTATGCTCAATGTTAAAAATATAAAAAGTACTAAACTAAAACAAAACAAGCCCTCCCAAAGTTCCTATGATCTTCAGGGAAAGAAGGGTGCAGTGGATTGATGGGTCCTACTGGCTGAGCCCTGGTCTTGTCCCCACTTCAGGCCACCCATCTTCCTGGTTCTAAAGGTGACATCCAAAGTTGGCATCTTCTTGGCTCTCCCCATAGCCAGATTCTTGCTATGGAATTTAATTCCCCTGTTTACCCCTTGAAGGCTCACCGGGTGCTCCTTCTCCTCAGCACCCCAGAACTCCCTGAGTTAGCACCTCCAGACACACCAGGCACTTGTGTGTGTCCTTCACTTCACTTCCGCCTTTCCTTCTGCCTACATTCTCATCCTCTGACCCTGTCCCATGAGTCATCCCCTAATTGCTTCTTGTTTTCTTTAACATTTGTTCATGCAACAAATATTTAACTTCCTACAGAGGGCCAGACCCTGGGAACACAACCATGAATGAAGAAAGGTTTCTTGGGTAACTCTAATCAAGGTTACTCTCTCCCTCCCTTTTTCCCACCAATTTGCTCATATTAAACTCATGGTACTTACTGTATTATATTACCATTAATTGCTTAAGCATGAGTTTGTAATTCTTCAGGGATGAGAACTTGTCTTACTTAGGACATCTGAGACAGAAGGTAACCTAGGAGAAAGCTCCTGGGGTTTGGTATCACATACCTGTGGTTAAAGCATTAAAATCTATCAAGTGCTGACAATTACTCGGGCAAGTGGTCACCTCTTCAAACTCCAGGGGCTTCACCTTTATACTGAAACTACTAATACCTAATGTATAGTACAACATAGTTGTGAGGATTAAATGAGCTCGTGACATGAAATAGGTGCTCAACGTGGCTAGTTATTTTTATTATTTTTATTCTTACATCACATTATATTAGTACTATCTACTGCACACATGGCCCACCTAAATACAAAGGGGTTGACCAAAGAGAGATGGGTAGAGAGAGATGGTTGGAAACGGTCCTAGACAGACCTTCTCGTCTTACCTGGTTTCTTATAAGTCACATAGATATAAAGGAATAACTCAATGATATAGGTGATGACAGCTGCCCACCAGTTGATGACAAACATGACAGCACAGCACAAAATAGCTCCAAAAAGAGACACCCACATGTTGTAAATCCCATAGGCGGGCCTCCATCCTGAAAGCAAACAAACCAGTGTAAAAAAGAAACCTTTCCATAGGACTGCTCTTCTGTGGCAGCACATTATTATTTTTTAAAAATTTATTTTAAAAATAAAAGCGGGAAAACATATTAAAAAAACAGATATCCATTTACAAACTAGCATAAGAACAATACAAACAATACAGAGTTACAGACAAAGTGGTAGGGAATTATCAATGGTTGTTGATGTCTTCAGAGTGGTTTCTCAGGTCAGGTAGCACATTGTAAGAGTGCAGGTAATGTGTCTTCTCCTGGCATCAAGAATTAGAATCTTGAGGTCCATCCCCTAACTGTTATTGTTTTTCTATGCTTTTGAGTCTCTGGTCTATGAAAGTGGTGGTTGTATTAAATAGGATGCTGTAGAATTTGGAAAATAAGCATCTGGAAAAATTCTCCCAATGGACCCTGACTACTTCCTTCATGCCCCAATTATTCCAAATTACCAATGCTGAGGATCTTAAATCTGTTCTCTCAGGAATTGAAAGGAGAAAGGAAACATGGAAAGATGAGGACAGAGAACTTTTTGGTTGTTCAAGAAAGAGAAGTTTAAGACAATATGCTCTTTTTGCTGAGGAAAAGGCAGAGCAATCATCAGGAGTTAGTCTGCTTAACTTGTGGTAGCTCTTTCATTACCCCAGGAGGACAATTATCTATGGGAAAAGGTGAAATTTTCTAGCAATGGCTTCTAAACCCAATGCATTGATACATCATACATTTTTATAATGAAAATATTTCTCACAGTTCCTATATACATGGGCGGTTTCCCTATTATATTAATTCCCTAAAATAAAAGAAGCTAGGAGACAGTATGGGCAGGATGGGGAAGCTCTGATTTGGAGGACGCCTTTGGTTTATGGGTGAAATAGGCCTTAAATTTGGAGTTGCCAAAATACAATAGAACTTTAAAGGTCTTCAGGAACAGTTTCCTTAAATGACCACAAGATGGAAATAGCACTTAAGGAACATCTTGGGATATAACTGCCCTTACCAAGGCTGGATTTTTCAGAGAGAGGAAGAAAGAGACACAGACAAACAGACAGACAGACAGAGACTGAGAGAGACAGAGAGGTTGAGAGAGACAGCGAGCAAGATGGAAAGAGACAGAGATCAGCAGAGAGACAGAGAGAGGCATGACAGTCACTTGCTGGGTTTGTGTATCAGTATTTCTCCCTCTGTATGTTTTTCTGTTTTCCTTTTTCTCTCTCCCTTTATCCAGTCCTCTTTCCCATGCTTCCTCCTGCTAGCCTGTCTAGTTCTGCCTTGTTTTTGAGAAATGGCCATACCAAACCAAGAAGCCACACGTTGCTTTCTGCTAAGAGGCTACACCAAAACTCATCCCAAAGTCCTGAGCTATCTTCTATAGCCCCGGGTGGATAAAGTTTCCCTTTCCATCTGTATTTCATCTGAATGGCAGCAAGTTTTTCAAAGGAGGCTCAGGCTGGCGGCAGGCTCTGAAAGAGTGTTTAATCATCTTTCATGAAAGTTCTCATAATGAGGGACTTTTTAAGGGTCGACAAGTCTCTTAGTGGGAAGGCAGAAGAAATCCTATGAGCCAATGGCATCAAAGAAGGAGTGAGGTGTAACTAGACGGAGGAAGGCTCTTTGGCATGGAATTTTGAACAACATTAAATCACAGCCCCAAAGTGCCCCATCGACCCCAGCACCCACATGATGGGCCCCAGGTGAGTTGGCTGTGGCTGTGCTCAGCAGGTAATTATCAGAACTACTCATCCTTCTCTTCCTCACCATGGGCAGGAAGCAAACTGATAGTAAGGAAGTCTCAAATATATACATTTATTCCACTTCTGTGGTCACTTGCACCCTGGAAATAAATAGTGTGGTGTTTTTCTACCGCTGAAATAAATGTGGTTTCTCTTGCAATGAATAATTTATTGCCACAAGAGAAAATTGACTTTACGGTTGGTCAAAAAGGCCATTGCTCAAATGATTCATTTTCTATTTCAGAAGCCAGCCCCCAACTCACCAAAAGAAAGTAGATTACCCTGCTCATCAGGATAGTAGGAAACATGGAAACATAGATGGAACATTTTTCATGGGCTCACTTCATTGAATGGAGACAAACAAGCTGTTTGCATAGCTTATTTCAGTTCTGAAATGTCGCCTTACCTGGAGACTTGGCATAAGAGGCATGGAAGCAGGAGAAATTAATAAGTGCATATGAAGCCAGGAAAAAGTTGGAGATGATGGGCGCAATGACATTCAGCTTGGCTGTAAGAGAAACAGCATTGAACGTGTATGTCTGAGGGGTGAGACTGGGCGCTGAACAGCTGTTACAGCCAGGTAGCTCGACTTTATTTGGAAATTGAACACGCAGCTAGCATCTGTCAAAGTTAAGAAGTTAGTGGCTTTTCTTTGGGACTACATATATATTCTTAGAGTTTCCATAAAGTGAGAATCAAGAAAACCTACACACCAGAAAATAGAAAATCAAAACCTCTACCTACTAAAAATTCACATGGGAGTTGGTGAAAAGTTAGGGACTGAGAATATGATAAACTCCCCTGTAGCCACTTTGGAGGCGCCACATCTGTGCTCTTTGTCTGCTGTGTTTGTGACCGAAAGGCTCTGCTGGGTGCCAGGTTAGTTAAATGCCTGTGTACTAGAAACTCCCAATGGGAAATCACCCAGCATGTTCTTGATTACTTGCTGGGCTCTTGTTACTCTCTGCTTTTCCCCATATCTGGGTAGTTCTACCTCTCAAGGCTCATTAAATTAATTTAGGCCGCAGTGGCTAAATATCCACTGTAATTCTATCTCAGATGGATCGCTTATTATGTGATAAAGAAGAAATGCAGAGACACCCTCATTCATCTGAATTTCAAACATCTTCAACCTCAGTGATACTGAAGCAAGTGGCAACAGGGTGTGATAGAAACCAGCAAGGAAATGGGCAAAAACTGCTGTCAGACTTGAGCAGCGAGGTAATTCAAATGTTGAAAGAGGGATCATAAAGGATATCGTTTAGTTTATACACAAGTGTTTAAACTTTGGCTGTGAGATCCTTTAAATATAGCAGATTGGTACATCTCTATATGTAATCCCTTATGTTTAATTCTTTAAAAATCTAAGAAATGGCTGGGCGTGGTGGTGCTATCCCAGCACTCAAGAGGCCCTGAGGCAGGAGGATCATTGCGAATTTGAGTCCAGCCTGGGCTACAAAGTGTGTTCAAGGCCAGCCTGAACTGTACAGTGAGATCCTGTCTCTAAAAGACCAAAGAAAAAATCTATGTAATGAGCAAACTTAGATAGTTCCCTCTTTAACATCATAGAAATTTGATTTGGATTCTGCATATAGTCCCTTTCTGAGTTTTATAGGTAATGAAGAGGAGCCTTCATGCTTGGCACTGGTGTGCCCATGGGAAATTCCCATCATAACATTGCCTTTGGCTTCTTTTCCTCAAATCCCCTTACCTGGCAAAGGTGGGGTGCCAGGGAGGGCAAGGGATGCACAGGCCATAGCTGTGAATCTGTCTTTTCTAACAACATCTAGCTGTGTCTATACTGCCTGGGAGAAGAAGCCAAGATTATATTCTAGATATGTGGTTCTCAATGCTAATGACCAAGGAGTCTTTTGAGGGGCTGCTAAAAGGCAGATGCCTTATCCTCAGAGGTCTGGCTTCAGTAACTCTGGAGCTGAGCCCGAAAAACCTGCACTTTCACAAACACACTGGTGATTCTGAATCCAGGGTCAACCAACCACGTTCCAAAAAATGGGACAAGGACAATTCAGTTTTGCTAGCCATCATGCCAGTAGATGTGGAGGCAAGGACAGCTCTGGAGCAGCAGGGGGTGAGAACGGCTGGATGGGTTTCACACCTTCCTCTTCAGAGGCCAGATTAAAGTCCAGAGTGCCCTCAGGCTCCTCAAAGACCCTCAACACACGAGGATTTCTCATTTCCTTCTCAGACAGACTCCAGTGTTTCTAAGCAGGATCCTAAACACAAAGCAGGTAATTTCTCAAATGGAAAGGAAAAGCTTGAGGAATCAGAAGAATTATTTGGTTTCCGGTAAGAACAAGAAAGCTACACACCAATGAGAATAAACGCCATAGCTATCACAAAGGTGAGCAAATATCCTCGCAGGGGCTCATTGTTTTTCCCGTATCCCTTTGCGAAGAACTGCAGGCCTTTGAAGATGTTGTCCTTGCACAGAGCCTAACGGAGGGAAAAAGAGGAGGAATTTGTCATTTATATGTATGCGCAGTCATTTTCTCCGGGTGATTCCAACAAGAAGATTTGGGGGAAGATTAAGTGGTACATAGGATGGCCCACGCGAACACCGCAGTTTGTCATTCTTTATCGTATTTGAATCGATCTTCACTATGTGGCAGGCAGAGCTCCTGAGCCAGATGTGAACATTAACTCTTTCAGAAAATGATGGAAAATGATTGTGGGTAAGAAGGAGTCTCTCAGCTTGATCCACAGCAAAGGCGGGAGCACAGGCTTGCAGGCTGTTCTTACCTGGAACACTTTGGGGGCACTGACCAGGGAGGCCAAGGCGGAGGACAGCGTTGCTGAAAATATTCCAGCAGTGATGAGGGGGCCAAACCCTGACACCATGCTCATGACCTGGAGGAGAAAGGTTCAGGGATGCAGAGGCCTGAAAACATCAGGCAAATAGTATGCAAATGCTTCCCTTCCTACTTCTGCTTATTGGAATATTTTATAAGCCAGTTGCTTGGAATGAAATATTCTCCTTCCTTCATTCTCAGTTCCCTCCCTCCCTCCCTTCCTTCCTTCCTTCCCTCTTCCTCCTTCCTCCTTCCCTCCCTATTTCCCTCCCTCCCTCTTTCTCCCTGTCTTCTTTCTTTTCTTTCTTTTTCCATCTTCCTTGTCCTAATCTCTCTTTCCCTATATTGGAACCTGACCCCAGAGCGTGCTGAGCTACATTCCTATCTCTTAAAAAAATTTCTTTTCCTCTTAAGAGGGTCTCCCTAAATTGCCCAGGTTGTTCTCAATCTTACGATCCTCCTACCTCAGCTTCCCTGGTAGTCAGGTTTACAAGTGTGTGCCACCACATCTACCTCCAAATTCTTAACATTTGTTCTTTTAGAATGCAAATAGAATTTTGTATTATTTACAAAATAATAAGTGCTCACCAAAGTGTATGTACAAGATATTGAAAAACATAGTGGAGGAATGGGGTGAGAGGTTTCAACAGTAGTTTACCCCACTGTTCTTTGTGGTCATCTGATTCTTTGATGGTGAGAAATTCTATCTAGGAGAACGTATTATTTTAATAAGACTTGGGGAGGGGCTTAGCTGTTTACTAGTCTTTTTAATAACATTAGCCTTTCTTCTTTCTCTCCCACACAAAGTTTTCAAACTTTGGCTTTCCCTGTATTCATTAAACATAATTTTGTACCTGAGAGCTGATGAAATTCTATCCATTTCGGTCTTTTTTTGGGTAATGACTTCAGCTGAGTTAATTTCTCTGCGTTGGTGGGTGATATGGATGAATGAAGACTGTACCCACGCCTACTTCTCCCTCTCCTCACCAATCATGCAGACAAATTAGTATATTTAGAGTCCTGCCTCTCTCCAATGTCTCTTCCCCCTCCCTCCCCCTTCCACTCCCAATGTCTCCCTTGCTGTTGTCTTTCAGGCACTCTGGGGCCTCTTCAGCATTCCGTCCTAGGCCGAAGGCCATGGCACTAAGCTAATCTAAGCTGCTCCTTTCCACCGTGAAATCCTCTACAAGCAACTAGAAGACATGGTACCAGCTGGTGCTCTCTCCCTGGAGGTGCCATTTCTCCCACTGCCTGCTGTGTCCCCACCACAGGAAATGTAACCACAGGCACCGCATCCCCACCACAGGATTCCCATCCCTCACACATAGGCTGAATTCAAAGCAGTCAGCTCCAGATTCCGAAATGTTCCTGGATATGATGTTCTACAAGCACCACAATGGCCATAGACATTTTCTTAGCAGTGCGGACCTGGAAGTTGTTCATCAGCCCATACTGGCACGGCTCATGCTGACATCTTGAGAAGTCATAGCCGAGCCCACAGGCCGCAGACCCATTGCAGTTCATGCTGGAAATGATGGTGTCATTCATGTTTCCGGTGGCATCTCGGACCACACAGGCCGCTGTGGGAACAACAGGGATTTTCATCTCTGTAATGTAAGGGCTCTGCTCTCAGGGCTTTCTCCTGAACACACACTTAGCTGTATTTGCTTCTAAACAGGCCTAATCCTAGCCTGCGTTTGTGGTCAGTGCTTCCTGGGACATGGCAATCCGGAAGCTGCCATGCTCAGCCCTGGAGCGCCCCCTGTCTGTTACAGGATGCCATCTCAATAGCAAGGAGACGTCTAGGTCCTGGTCTCATTGCCCCGAAGGCAGGTGGAGCCGGCCTTCCCTGCTCACCTCTAAACTTGTATGTGGTTTGCACATCATAACCACGTTTCACATTTCTGGCTTAGTGTTGCCAAGCCCATCTCTTTCAAGTTAGAAGGATATGTTTCCTTATCTCTGAGAACTGAAGAAGGTCATTCTAGTAATTACGAGGCCCTTGTTTTCAACTAAACCCTGGCATAATTTTTAAACAGCATTATAATTCTACTTTATACAAAAGTTTAATGGCTTAAATAATATGGACAGTGTTACTATTTGACCATTAGTATAGTCAAATAACGTTTTATCAAGCATTTCTTTCAGTTTATTCCATTCCTTTCACACATGGAGTATCTGCTATTTATATGATAAACGATTTAAGATGAACATCTTTGTGCATAGACTGTTCTGTGTTTTGAAATATTTCTGTGGGTAGATTCTTAGGAATCATGAGCATTTAAAAGATCCTTGATATATAATCACTAACTTTCCTTATAAGTTTTGACTGTAATGTCTGTCACTATGTATTGGACAGCATTATTAGAATCTATGAATATATGCATGAAATATATATGTATATATATCAACTCTTTAAACTACATGATGAAGAAATCTTTTACAAACTAAATATCAACCACTTACTTAGTTTGTTTTCCGAACTCTACACACAGTTAGTTCTCATTCCTTGCTAATAGTGCAATTTTAAGACAGGAACCAGGGACAGGAACTAATGGAAAGCTTCCATCTTAGTTTTGAAATTGGCATTCTCTGAATCTGTGAAAGACTTAAAAATCATAGAATCTTTCAATTGAAAGAGAATCTTGCAATAACCAGCAAAGAAACTCTTTCTATTATAGCCCTGAGAGGTAGCCAGCTGGCCTCTACCAAAACACTTGAAATTGTGCCTGTTGACTACCAAGCAAAACCGCCCATTTTAGGTTTTGCCTGTTTGCATTCTTCATTTATGTCAAACTGACTTTTCTGAATCATCTACTCTAACTTCTGCATGATATATCCTTGCAAATTCATAGGAAGCCAGTCCACAAACCATTATTTGCTGTAAGGACAGGACATTGACTCCATGACTATCTTTCTCCTGTTCTGGGAAAAGTACAAAAATGCTGATCTTTTTCTACCCATGAGTAAGGGGGAAACTAGAAGAATCTCTGAAATGAGGTCTATAACTTTGTTCATTGCCTCAACTTTCTTACGCCTGAAAAGGAAAAACCACTTGAGAAATTTAACTTTAGGCAATTCAGTGTCATTTGAAAATGTGTAGATTTCTTAAAGCACTGGAACAAAAACTTTTTACATGTAACTAGACTTGGAGATGACACAACAATGTATTTAACACCCTTCTCCAATTCCTTCAACTAAGAGGCTGTGAGGTAGGCAGAAATGTGTGTATAGTTTTTTGTTTTTCTTTTTTCATCCAGAGACCAACTAAAGATATATGCACTCTGCCAATCTCCCCTGCAATAAGCAGAGGGTGACCAGGAGCCACACTTTGCTGAAATGGTCACTAGGCTTCCACAGTGCCCCACCCAGGACCTATGAGCCCTGCTGCACACGGAGAAGGGTTTTCTTCTCTGCAGGATGGGAAGCCATTTTGCTCCCTCTCTCTCTGTGGCACAAGCCAAAAGATAACCTCCAACTCGGAAGCTACATGGCTGCAGGCAGCAGGCGGAACCACAGTCAACCTCAGGAATGGCAGGAAAGTACACAGACGTCCTGTTCCCTGAGCAGTACAGCAGCTGACTGCCCACACTGCCAGTGGCTGGGTCTTGTTCTGACATGTCCATATTAGACACAGCGCTGCAAGGATGCTACTGTCATAAATCCCACATCTTTCATGCCTTCCTAAGGCCAAGTGTTTGCTTCATTTTGCCTTGATGTTTTGTTTCTTTGCCCTGTTCTGATCCTTACTTGCTTTCTAGGCAGGTGCTGGAAATATGGCTTTCGTAGCAGCGGAAATGTCACCAGAGAAACAAAAGGAGGCCCTCTGCGGGCTCAGGTAGGGTAACCACTTGCTGAGCTCTACTCTAGCACTGACCCAGAGATGCTGGTTTTTTTTTCTTTTTTTTTTTTTTTTTGCGGTACTGGGGATCGAACTCAGGACCCTGCGCTTGCTAGGCAAGTGCTTATTCCACTGAGCTATATCCCCAGCCCCAGAGATGCTGGTATTACAGCTTAGTAGCACGAAGACCCTAAATGACCCACGCCATTAACAAGAAGGGAATAAACACTTTTCTAATTACATTCCACTGGAAGCCCACTACACATGGAGAACAAGTGGGCTTATTGTCATTCTGACAGCAGAGACATACAACTTACCCACACAGATGGCAACCCCCAGGTAGGCCACAGTCGTGATGAAAATGGCCAGCATGGTCCCTCTAGGGATGGCATCTTGGGGGTCCTTTGGGGAAATAACATACAGTAAACATAAGTGGCTCAGAGTTCTTTTCGAATTCCTAAGCTACCCTTCCTAAGGCTAGCTCTAAGAAATGACCAGATGGCAAAATGGTGAGCTTCAATTCTTTCTGGACAATTTCTAAAGCAAATAAATATGTCTTTGTAAAGCTTTGGGCTGAGCAGAAGAGATCATCAACCATTCAGGAGAGAGGTTTTATAGAAAAGTGTGGTAGGTCATTCTCTTACCAGTTTCCTCCCTTCTCCTTGGATTTCGTGTAGCTATACCAGTCCCGGAAGTGTAGGGGGAAGTGTACATACATATCTGGCATGCCAATATGTATTTGCTTCTCTGTGTATTTGTTTTATACTGAGCTCAGGCTTGCCTTTAAAATATTACTTCTGACTGAGCGAAAAGGATGACATACTAACATCTCCAGTCCTTCAAATTCCTCATTTGGAATCTAGTTCAGGAATGTCTGTGATGGGAGAGGTTTAATTCTCAGAAGCAGGCATAAAGAAAGAAGCCAGTTGAAGCTCATACCAGAAAATGGGCTTTTGTCTTTTCAATAAATGTATACACATTCATGAAGTTGAATTCGCATCATATTTAATTTACCATTTTATATCCTAATGGGGGGGGCTAAATCAATTTCCAAGCCGCATATTGAATTATACTCAATTCAACTTAACAGGAATTACTAAGCGGAGATTTTAATGCATTCATTGCTTATACAGGATAGTGCCTGGCATATAGTGGGAGTCAATAAATATTGAGTTGAGGGAAGTATAATCCCAGGAGGGGGTAATTTCCCCACTAGAGGACATGAGATTCATCAGTACATATAAGCAATCAATGCAGTCAAACAAAGTGTGAGCTTTTTTCTTTCTAACTTAAAAATATGCTGATCAGGAGTGGTCACTCGTGGTGAACGGAGACTCAGCCCAGTGGCGGGCAGTTGCATCTGGGAGCTCTGCTTCTGGCCCCTCTCCCTCTCCTGGGACCACCTGTACCGCTGACTCACCCACCTCTCTTCCTAACCACCATCTCCAAAAGCCCATGGGGCAGGCGTGTGCGACGGACCACTCACAGAGAAGGTGGCAGCTGTGGCTGTGACGGCCCCCACTCAAGTCCCCAGTTCACAGCTCAAAATTTATTTTATGGCTGAAGGCCTTCTTGGGACCTGAGTGGAATGTGCACTAAGTGAGTGAGAAGGAAAATGTGTGAGAGGTGTGAAGACAGAAAGCAGTCTTGGGCCTAAAACATAGACTTAGTTCTTATTTACAACTATCTGCTACTATGAGCTCTGAGACTGCTTAATAGAAGTTACATGAGGGGCAAGTAACCCTAAGACATTAACGCGATGTGTATATGATCCTATTTCATAGCCTCAGTAAAACACGGCACTGTGCGGTCCAGCTGCCCATAGAGAGGGTGTGGGACTTTGACAAACTCAGGTTTTGCTTCGAGTGTTAATTTGAGCTCCTCCAACAGTAATCCAAAATCTAACCTTCCACCATTTTTTTTCTTTCAGTACTGGGAATTGAACTCAGGACCTCATGCTTGCCAGGCAGGCACTGTACCACTGAGCTACATCCCCAGCCCCTTCTACCATTCTTAATTAAACACTGTGTTTTTTTTCCTTGGGAGAGAACATAAGCAATGTATATTATGTTGCTGCTGTTAGAGTATGTCAATCACATCCCAATTTTACATCCCCGAACCTTAACTCTTTGGGCTGGATGAGCATTCCCCAAATTTTCTCTCAGGTATCTATTCACCATTTGCTAATGGTGTATCATTAGCAAATGGAAGGTTCAGGGGAAACTCTGTAGCACCCACCCCGTGCCAAATCCTGTTAACAGTCACTGGCAGCCCGAGGGCTACCTTGAGAAGGATTCTAAAGCACTGAACAAAGACAGATAAGCAGTTTGTATCTTCCTCTGCTGTAAAAAATAATTTACAAAATTGAACTGCATCTATTATTTCTCATTTTGCTCTTAGAGAGAAATCACATGTATAGGTACTGAAGTTCCTTGCTGGTTCCCAGCGTATTGTCACCTCTCAGTACCTACCGTGCTTGTCCATTCTGGCTTTGGACCACATTGCTACTGCCCAAAGCACTGCCTTCTTTTTGATTTTCCTGACCCCAGTGTCTCCGGCCTTCTCCTACCTCTTAGGCAGCTCTTTGTCTTTTCTCGTCACTGGTTCCCTTGTTACCATAAATGTGCTGACAGTCTGTTTCCCTGAGACTGCTTCTTGCCTTCTGGCACATATGTGGGTGAGGTCACGTGGGCCACGGCCTTCAGTCTGCTCCCTCTTCATCGGCCTAGCTGCCTGCTGGATGTTTCCCTTATGATGTCCTTCTGCCGCTCCAGCCTCAATGGTGAAGTCTGAGCTTCCTTTACTGCATTTCTATACCATGAAATCAACTCAACAGGTTGCAACCAGCATTAAAAGAATACAATCAAATAGAACTGATGTGAAATGTCAGAAGACATTGCTTGCAGTGAAGAATGAACTGGGGAAAATATTAAATGTGGATATGGTTGTGGTGTGCAATATGTTCTTGCCATGGATTGTGGTTGAGATTTTTTTCATTTCTTCTCTTGATATGTACAAAAGCCATCCCCTTTGGTCCTTTCCTCTTCCGTGGCCTTCAATCTGGCACTCTGTAAATGCCCACTAAGCCAAACTGACTGCCTAGCATCTGATACAGGTCTGTTTTTAAGGAGTCAAAGGAAAGCATAATGTTCTTTAATTTAGAACTGTGCTTACAGTTTGCAGAAGTTTAAAGCAGTGACCTTGGATACTTTTCCAGTGCTGAGAAACCAAAAGGACAACATCCATAACTAAACCACCTTAAGTAATGACACTCACTACTTGAGTCATTTGGAATAAGTTTCTTGACTTTCCTGAGCTTCTGCAGAGTCCTTTTTTCCTGCCATTGATAAATTTCCTGTTATTATCTCTGTCTAAGAATTTACCATTGCACTGTGGTCACTACAATAACATATCCAAACGCCCCTGCTTGTTCACTCAATAAAAATTCATCAATGTTCCACCAGTCCAGAGGGTGCGGCAGTGAATAAAGCCAAAGGAAGGGTCTCACTTGCCTGGTGTGGTGATGGATGGTACCCCCGGAGCACACCCTTCTCACAGCTGGCTCCCATTGAAGTGGAGTTTCTCCCATGGAGTGTGGGACACCCCTCCCTGCATGCTTGACCATCCCTGTGGTCCTCTCAGCCTGTAACTCCCTCACATCTCTCAGCAGCAGTCAGCAGCTGGCCCCTGCTTCAAGTTCAGACCCAAAGGTTAGCCCTATCAGGAAATCATCCCTAACTGAACAATGACCTCTTGAACAATGACCTCTTCAATATACTTATTTCACAACTCACTTGGACAGCGTTCATTCATACACATCTCCTATGAGCTCTTTTTTTTAAAAAATGTATCTATTAGTACATGTTGAAGTACATAGAGATCTATCATATCCATTGTGGGGAGTTGGTATATGTATATAAAACATCTCATTTCTTTTTTTTTCCCTTTCTGCCTTCTTTCCTTTCCCCTCCTTCTCCTTCCCATTTGCAAAAGATCACCCTCCCTGTTTCCTCTTATCTATCTTTTATTTTGCTCTTTATTTAGAGTTTGGGTTTCTCATAGAAAAGAAACCCTGTGATATTTAAGCTTGTGTCTGATTGATTTCACCTAATGCAATGGGCTCAAGGCACATCCATTTTCCAGCAGTAGTGTGTGTGCTACTGGAGTGGGTGCTGCGTCTATTTCCCGACAAATGACTCTCATTTATCTTTATGGCAGAGTAGTACTCCACTGTGTGTAAATACCGCACTTCCTTCGCCTGTCCATCTAAGATGGACATAAAGGCTGCTTTCAAAACTTAGGTGTTATGAACTCTAGTGCTATAAACATGGGTATACCTGGATCATTGTAATGTGATATTTCCTGATGACTCTTGAAAATACTTATCTTTTCAAGTTGATTATAAATTTATTGATCTAACAATTTGTGTCTTCTACTTTTTTGTGTGAAGTAAAACCCACCTGTTTTCTATTTTTAAAGAGAGCTCTTATTGTTCCCCTCAGAGCTATCTTCCCCTTTCTCCTTTTAATACTACAACCCTTCCAACATTTCACCTGGGCACATGGCTATCCAGCTGGAGACGACATTTCTCAGCTTCCTTTGTAACCAGGTAAGCCCACAAAACTCAGTTCTAATGAATGGAACAGCAACCAAAGAAATACATACAAGTCCAGGAATGGCTTGACTCTGCTTCCTTATTACCCCTCCTGTGGACTGCCATGTAATTTTTTTTTTACATATGCTATAAAACGTACCATTCCTCAGTGCAATGTAATCTTGGAAGGGATTTTATTTTTTATATTATTATGCAAGGAGGGTTGAACACAGAGCCTTTGCACTGAGCTATAGCCCCAGTCCATCTGGGGGTGGAGAAGCAGCTGCGACAGGGTTTCATTGTGTAGCTCAGGCTGGCCTCAAACTCGTGGCAATGCTCCTGCCTCAATCTCTTCAGTGCTGGGATTACAGGCATGCCCAACCATGCTGGGTTAGCCCCAGTCCATTTTTTACTTTTTATTTTGAGATGGAGTGTCACTAATATTGCCCTACATTGCCCAGGGTGAGTTGGAACTTGCCATCCACCTGACTCGTCTTGACCAGCCATCTTGGACTTTGCAGATGCAGACAACCTAGACAATGGCAGACAGAGGAGGTCATCTGGAGCTCCGGATTACGTTTTGAAGCAGATCTTTCTTGTTGGATGGCACGTGAGCTCAAATTTTTCTGCACTAGACAAACAGCTATCTTGTTTTGGCCATTGTTAGAGGTCTTTTATAAATCATTAGCCCAATGTCCCAATACAATGATCAATGTAGTTCTTAGAACAATATGAATAGAATAATATGAATGGAGCACCAGGTGATAGAGTGGTTGGTTTTTGTTTTGTTCTAGTTTTGCCTGCCTCAAATGTTCCATGTTCTTACTCAGTATGGTTTCAACGAAGGAGGTAGTTATGACTCTCTCACTGTACTCTACTCATTTTGTTGGTGAAATGACATTGGGTCAACATATTCTGCTCTTCTGACATCATTGAATCAGACCTTGGAAGAACTACCTGAAATAGCAACCCAAATGTGACATCGAAAGAGAGCAATCATAAATGGCCAGGCGCTCTTTCAGAAACCTCCTAGCTTTGATCTGTAGGGGAATGTGGTCACATGTAATCTATACAGCTCTTTGTGCCTCCCATCAACTGCACTGCCACCTTCCAGGACTGCAAAGCAGAGAAAACCACACACCTCCAAATCTCCCGAGATGTTGGCACCAGCGAGGATTCCAGTAGCTGCTGGGAAGAAAATGGCGAAGACAGAAAAGAACCCTTCTCCCTTTGTGAAGCTGGGTCCAAAATTCTCTGCAAATATGGATGCTGTAGCACAAAGGACAAGAAAAGTTATAGGTGGATGCTTCACTGCATAGGGTGAATTCTTTAGATTTTGTGATTCCAAGTGCAAATGCATCCCTGGATTGTAACTGCAACGACCTTAGGATGTTGGTGTTACTACTTGCCAAGAGCCAAAATACGTAAGGCTTTAGATCTCTAGGACATAGCTCTGAAAACTCTGCATATTTATTGTGCCCACAGTGACCCAGAGTGCCTGATTTCTTTGAATCTAGAAAAGATGGAAGGAGAAGAAGAAGCATTCTCTCATGACCATGTTAGCATACTCATAAATATATCGCACGTGTTCCTGTACAGCTACATCTTCCCATGCAGAAATACCTCAAACAACCAACACTCTTTCTTAAAAAATTGTAGGAGAATTTTGTGGATTAAGCTACTCTAAAATCTTACTATTGATTTTCTAGTCTCTGATCCTTGCTTCCAGAGTTTAGATCTTAAATCCTTATGCCAAATTTTCACATATGGGAAAACAATGTGGGGGAAACAATCTCACAGGTTGTTGCCAAACGCTGAAATGGAAAAAAAAAAAAAAAAAAGAAAGAAAAGAAAAGAAAAAGCCCAGCAAGCTGGAAGCAAAGCATGAAGGAAGAAGGAAAGGAGGAAGAAAAATGTGAAAGAAAGGGAAGCTGAGATGCAAAAAGAAGGAAAGAAAGTTTAAAACCCACATGCAAGAAAGAGGGAAGAAACAGGAGTGAAAAGATGTCAACATCCAAAGCAAACTACACGGTCTTTACAGAGAAGAAGGATCAGGACGAAGTGTGATGTGTTTTTCAAAAAACAAAACAAGTAATGACAATTGAATAAACAATTAAGTGAAACATTTAAAAGAAAACCACAGAAGTTGATTTTTGAGCACCCTGGAAGGGGGGCAAGAAGTGGGGATGTGGAGTGGAGTGGGTGAGGGAGGAGACGAATCCCACACTTCCTTCTGTAACTACAGGACACTCCACCGAGGGACGCCTGTGATGGCTTATTCTTGAAAACTGGACAGCAACACATCACCAGGTAAAGCTATCTCAAGGTAAGGTGCCAGAAGGTCTACCAGGAAGGAAAAAATGTGTTTGAGCTTATTTCTTAGTAATGGTCGAGTCAGTTGTTCAAACTCTGCTGTCTTCCTCTACCTGTACTTCCTATTCCTATTATTTGACAAGGACAACCTGCCCTGCATTTTAAGATTTAAAAAGCACCATCACACCCACTGCCTTATTTACTTCTCAGAGTTCCCTCAGGAGGTTATTATCACCATTTGAACCTTAGCAGGAAAATCTGAGAATCAAACTCATTCGATGATCTATCTGGCTGGTAAGCAGTGGAGTTAAGACCCAGCCCTGCCTCTGTTGGACCCCATTTCTACCTCTTTCCTGGGCCGGATTGTGATCCTCATGGCCGTGGGGTGAGGGCTGGTGAGGAGAACAATGAAGAGGCTTTTACTGAAAAGCAGTTAATTTGTCTTCTGTACCTTGATAATTAAAGAAGCCTCTGGACTTCTTCTCATTGTTGGACGGAATGACAGTTCCGATGAAGAAGTTTGCAATAGCGATCAGAAGAATGACCAGAAGAATCACTTGAGCCTGCAATGGCAATGTGAAAGGTGACTGAGTTAGGTTTATTTTACAGCTTTATTCACAAAATTGTAAAATTATGTGTCCGCTGGAGAAAGTCTGATTATTCCAGTTAAGACTCTGCTGTCCAGCACAGGTCACAAGAGCAGCCTTAGGGAATGGCATCTTTATAAGCCTCGTTCCATCTGGACGTTGATGCCGCAGTTTCCATGAGAGTGTGGACTTGGGTACCTGAGGCTGACTTCTCAAGAACTCACCCTATGCAATCCAAGAAGTAGGTGGGTAACAACTGCAGTGGTTCCAGAAATGTAAATGAAGCTGTGTTTTAGCATTTATGCACTTGAGCTTTTTCCTAGACAGATCACCTGTGGGTTCTTCCTCCTCCTAACTGTACAAGCAGAGCCAGAACACCGAAGGGCTGGCAGAGCCCCTGCGACGCCCAAGGCACTTGATGCCAGCTAGCCGGTGTGTGCTTGGCATGAGCAGCCTGCAGCGCTCGCAGGTCGCTCACCCTTCTTCAGCCCCTCCAGTGCTTGGCATCACCCTCAACCATGACCCTACACCACTCCCCTCTGTGTCGTGGTGTCCTCCTCGTTTGAGTCTCAGTTAAGTATGGCCTCAGGGAGGCCTTTCCTCACCATTCCACCTAAATAACTACCGAGCAGCTATTGTCCACTGAGGGCATGCAGTAGAACAGGCGCAGCTTTAAGTCTACCTGTATTTCCTCAGGTGAGCAACGCCACCAACAGCTCTGTGAAGTAGGGAATACCAGTGTCCCCAGTTTAAAGATAAGGAATCTGAAGCACGAAGAGGTTAAATAATCAACTCAGGGTCACAGAGATACAAACCAGATTCAAACTAGACACTCTAACCAACCTAGAGCTTTAAATACTGCCCTCTGCTGCCACTAAAGTATAATGCCCCCCTCTGGGAAGAAAGCAACGAAGAGCAGGTGTCCTCTGCTACTTGCGGTTATATTTTCTCTCTCCCTGCCTCCCTTTTCTCCTTCCTTCCTTCCTTCCTTCCTTCCTTCCTTCCTTCCTTTTTACCTGCCCTGGGGATCGAACCCAAAAGCTTATGCTTATTTACTTTATGGTACTTTTCACAATTTACCATTTTATATTTATCTCTCTTTACTTGTTTACTCCTCATCTATCCGGAGACCATATACTGAGGTAGGGCAGGAATTGTGACTGTCTTGGTCACAGTGAAACATCTGGTGTACTGCAGAATGCTCAGCATGTGGTCAGCACTTACTCAGCTTTTGTTTAATGTAAGAATTCATAAACCACAAAGAACCACCGTGTGGGGATCTTGCCTTACTAGGTGGGAGGCTTCTGCCATTTTTTCATTTCTAGTGACCATGTGAGAACTAGCCGGGGGCTGGGGATATAGCTCAGTGGAATAAGTGCCTACCTAGCAAACGCAGGGTCCTGAGTTCGATCCCCAGTACCGCAAAAAAAAAAAAAAAAAGAACTAGCCGTGCATCTCTAGGCATGGAGGGACATTTTACATCGCACCAGTCCCTGTGTGGGGTCCCCAAAAGAAGCAAAAGACAAAGGCTCTCCATTGTTCAGTGATACGCTGTTTACCACTCGTTACATCTAGATATGCTCTGGTTCCAAAGCCTCTGGTGCCCTTAATTTCACTGGTGAAGTGCTGGATTCCAGAGGAAAATAACAGTCCTGGCTCTGCTGCCTTCTTCCAACTTGCTTGTCATTTGGGGGCCATCAACGCTCACAAGCAGCTTGCAAGGGGATTTCAGGGGCAGCCAAGTCGGGGGCTTCCATTGTGGCTGGGATCAAAAAGGGCCTGTGTGTGTGGATGCAGCGACCTCGGTGGCTGTGCCACTATGCCGATGGCACGGAGGAGGAAAATCACAGGCCCGCTCCTGTGCCACAGGGGCTGAGTTGGTGCTTTGCCCGCTCACTGTTGCACTAGCACTAACTTGTTCCTTTCCCATGACAAATAACAGTAGCCATTTTGTTCAGGACCTGACCAGCAGCTACTGGTAACACCATTCTGAGAAGCTTACCTTTGCTTCCCATTCCATTCCTGCGACAGAAATCCCTAAAAGGATCACCACAGTGATGGAGCCTATGATCCGGATGTCATTGGTCGGGTCCACCATCATGGAATCACTCTCCTGGGGAAGGGGAGTCAACAGAGTGATTGGAGAGACAGCTTTTGCACATTGGTCTTACTGTAGCAGTTTACAGTCAGAGGAGATACTATACCCTAAGGCCTGGGGCCATGTAGGACAATAGAAAAATTAAATGGTCGTAAATTTGAGAAGGTAAAGAACATAGCAGTATTTCTTTCTTGGGATAACAGGCATTTGGTAGCCAAGGTTAGAAGGTATAAACATTAGAGATGCATTCTAGTTAGAACTTTGAGGCCACTGGAGCACTAAGTAAAGATATGTCCCTGCACATATTGTGTTTTGTTCCAGAAGAATGGCTTGTTACTTTTCTATGTCAGGGGAACCCTAGAGGAATAAAAAAAGTGGTTTACATTGTGACTACAGTATTGGAAATAAATGCTGTGCAATGTAAGAACAGGCTACACAAACCTGATAATGTACTTGTTAAGATATTTTATGAAGTAGATAACACGCTCATTTATTCCTATAATTTTTTTCACACAGAGATACTTCTACCACTTGAGTTAAGTCAGTGCTATTACCACAAGACCAGAAGTTAGTTCAATGAAATAATAATGCACTTTTTTGTTTGGTATCAGGAATTGAACTCAGGACCTTGTGTTTCTCAGGCAGGCACTTGTGCCACTGAGCTATATCCCCAGCCCTAGAAGTTAGTTCAAATGCCAGCTGACTAATGAGCTTGCAACACTCACAGTTCTAGCAGGGCACCTAAACTAGGAAATGCCTATTTTTCTGCATTGAGTTGTTTTAATGTTTCAACTTTCTTTTCCTTCAGAATTCCATAACTATAATATAGGTATGACTGCAGATAATAATGCACATTATCTATCTGATGTTTCATATTTTACATGATATTTCTTGTATATCATTTCATTTGACAGATCCAAACTTTTGTGAAATACACATGATATTATTCAATACACAGGATATTATTGGCCTAGCTTATAGTCTCAAGTAAATAAAGGAAGTGGTTCAAAGTCTCCGAGCTGATAAAGTGAGAGCCAGAAACCAAAGCCGAACTTCTGAAACCACACTAGGGTTTTCTTCTCCTATATCCCACTTTCCTCTCTCATTTGCCCACAGTGATATCCCCCTAGTGCCCTGAAAAAGAAAGTGGAGTTGAATGATCTTGCTTGGCAGTATTAAGAAAAATTTTAATTACCTTAAGAAGATCTACTACTGTCTCAGCAAATCCCACCACATACATAGCAACAGCTACTGCATTGGCAAATGCGAAGATCAAGCCTATTGATCCACCAAACTCAGGCCCTAAGCTCCTGGAAATAAGATAGTAGGCTCCACCTGAAACAAGAAAGGGACATACTTTACATTGAGAAACTGTCAAGGAATTTAATTTATCTAATGAAATGATTTTGAATGTCTCAGCAATTTTAAATGTTAATTATTCTAATAAAAGTATCATAAATTCCTAATAATTTTAGAAATCCTGTTCTCCTAAAGAACAACTTAGCCCTTCTTTGTACTCTGTACATAATCTATGTTACATAATAGATTGAATAAAATTCAATTTATTGAATCCTACATGTAAAAGGGCTACAAATAAGAATGCAGTGAAACTTTACTAGAAACTGCTTTGTTCTTAAAAAAAAAAAATCACTGAACTATTCAAGTTAGCAATGCAACGGAAATATAATTTTACAACCAAAATTTCCAAGAAACAGGCTATGGTAGAAAATGAATTGGAAGAAGTGACCTTTTTTTCCCCTTCTTTTCTGTTGTATAAGCATTTCTGCTGTATACTTGCTGCATAAAACATGGTATCTTTACATGATGATGTGTATTATGCATTCTGTAAATCAGGCTTGGTTTTTGTTTTCAGCTCAATGAGGCATGATCATTACCAAATACCCATAGTGTGGGTACTAAGTGGGAAGGAAAATAGGGAAGGGTTGCTTGGAAGGGTTGCTTTTCCACTGGACACTGAAAAAGGGTTCTGCATATGGCCGTGGAATTCTGTGTGTGTAAAAGTCTTATCTGGACTTCTGAATCGCTAGAGAGTCTCTTGGGCAAGTCACTAACAGGAGAAAAAACCAGAAGCTATGGTTTATGTCAACATGTCCCCCAAGGGCCTCGTGTGCTGACAGGAGAGGCCTTTGGAAATTGATTGAAGTAAGAAGGTGCTACATTTGACTTCCTTTTAGGGGCTGGGGTCTGGTTGGAAGCATGTCACTGAGGCATGACCTGGAAGCGCTTATCTCCTTCCGGGTTCTCCTCTCTTTCTCCTGACATGAGCAGCTTTCTCTACCTAGATCCTTTTGCCACGCCATTTTCTGCATGTGAGTCTGCAAACATAAACTAAAATGTCTGCATGTGAGACAAACTAAACCTCTTGTCCCTGAAGTTGCATGTGCCTGCTATTTGCCAGTGACAAGAAAGTGACTAAGACACAAAAGGTGAGGCCTGATTGTTGCAGACCATCTTAATTACCTTCTATACTGAGCTGGTCTCAGGGCACAGAGTTGATGTGGAATGACCCTGAACACATGTTCTTAAACACCAAGTTCAAGCTGCCATTTACTGAGGAGTTTCCTTCGTTCTAGTAACTCCTTTGGCTTTAAGGGATCAAAGGCCTCTATAAATGTTACATTATATGGATGGAACACGTATCTTTTATTTCTTTTCTTCTGATTTCATTCAACAAATTAGTTAGCCAGTTTCCCAGGGAGCAAGGTCCAAAGGAAGGACAGGCAGAGAGGCTGGAGGACAGGTGTGTTGTGGGTAGGATGAGGTTTAGAAAGCCAGAGGGGGAGATCTGGAGAAGGTCCCCAAGAGGAGCCCTACATGGAAGCCTAGCAGAACAGGAAGGGGAATGGAAATAAGTTAGAAGAACTATGCTGAACTTCATTCTCTCCCTTTTTGCCTAGGCCGGCCTGCTCCTGGATAGCTTGAAAGTAACTCTTGGTTTTGTTTTTCTTTTCTTTCTGATGATCTTCCCTGGCCTGTTGGCCACTAGGAGCATAGTGTTTGTGCTGAACCCTGAAGGCTGGTGCAGTAGTGGTTTGCTGAGTGGAAATCATGAACCGGGTCAGCTATGGTGCCATAGACCCAGCCTGAGGGCACCTGAGAGATGGTCAGGGCGCTCTCACAGAGTACAAGGAAACCACTTGGTTTACTATAATGTTCCATGATTTCTTACTAGACAGAGGGTCAATTACTCAATACTTTAAAACATGTTTTATCCAGGAAATGTCTTTTCTAGAGATTTCCTATCTGTAGTTGAGAAGGATTTTGTTTTGCTGTTCAAATTTTGGGTTATTTTGTTTTAAGACTTTAGAGACTTAGCACTACGAAAATTTCACTTCCAGTACTAAACCAACTTTAGACATTACTGCGGAGCCCAAGCTTGTAGTCATAAGGAATTTAACTGGCTTACCTCCTCTTACTACTCCATTTGTGCAAATAGCAGACATGGAAATACCTGTGAGTGTCGTCACGACTACGCTCAGGCCAATGATGATGACGCCAAGACCTGAAAAATCCCCCAAGAGAGGCATTTGGCTTCAGTCCCTAATACTTCAGGATATGGTAGCTCGAATCTTGGCAGAGAAGGATCCATCTCCCTGTGGAAACCTGAAATGTTCTAAAAGATCCCATTCCATGAAGGTCCAGGAACACCTGAAACGTGCTGAACTTTCGTGATGGAATCCAAGTCCAGAGGTCATTTTCTAGGAAATGCCAGCCAGAAATGGGCAGACTGTCCTGAAAAAAAAATGTTTATCTAAGGAGCTTACATATCTGTAATGCCGGTCCAAATGCACCAGAGGGTCCATGGAGAAGGAGACCAGAGCTGACCAGAGTGGACCTGGACTTGACTTACCACACCATACGCTTCATTCTGCGCCCGCATCTCCAGGGACTATGCCAGGCTTCATGAACATTGAGCTACTTCCTTGTTCCCATCAATGACAAGTATGTAAAAAATGTTTTTCCTACCCATGGTGAGTGATGAGGGTATTAGATATCTGAGAGAATTTACCTCCACGAACAAACCCGTTAGTTGCTATTGCAGAAGTTGACAACCCAGTAATAGAAGTTACCATGGTAGAAAGAAGAATTATGATAACTCCAAGACCTGTTAACAATGAAAGATAGAATAAATTACACTTTACTTTTCTTCCTTAGATTCTCTGCTGCTGCAAACTATGCTGCCTTTAAGTTTTCAGGTCCATGCCTTGGGCCCCAATGGGGTTTCCTTGTGCTAAGGAGAAACCTGGTATAAAGATCAAGTCGGAAAACCACTCATTATGATGAAGGATGGTTTCCAGCAGTAAACACAACCTGAAATGCAACCCTGCCAAAGAAGTGTTGACTTGTGCCGGTGTCCTGGGAGAGAAACTACCCTGCCTGTGAAAAGTGAAAACATGACATTCGACCTTCTCACTTGCTCCAGAGGAACCTGAATAAGAAAGTTGGGGATTTGACAAAGGTTAAATCCTTCTCCATTTGTCTTGCATCCCTTTGCCTGAGGGGAGAAAGAAACCAACTTGTATTACCTTTGAAAACACTCCAGAAAGGTCAGTGGTGAGCTGCTGGAGCCCGTGCTGCCTTTACCTTACAAATGATTCTGTGGGTCACAGGTCTAATTACCTGCTCTGACATATCCATTGGTGGCAATAGCAGAGGTGGATAAGCCAGTGATAGCAGTCACTGTGACAGCTAAGCAGATGATAATCACACCAAGACCTCAGCAGAGAGAGGAAAAGCAAAGGCAGTTAAATGGTGGCACAATCCACTGAGTCAATTTCCATAAAAGCCAAGTCTGGGGTAATCATGGAGGGACCACAACATTTGAGTTTAACAAGTTGACCGGGGAATCACCATGCAGTGACTGCTCAACTTTGAAGCTGTTTTCCTGTAGTAGCTTCATTTCTAAGAAGTTCAAACACTAAAATGTGTAGTGTTGTGTCGTGCACAACTGAACAACTAAAACTGCTAAAAAGTGTACCGTGAACCCCACCTTTGAGGACATCCATAGCATCTCATACTGCTCATTTAACTACAGATCAAATGTGCATCTTCCCAGGTAACATTCTTTTTAAGCACTTTGGTTGTGGAGGGGTGGAAAATTATATCCACTCCAGCCAACTATTCATCAGGCAGCTGGGTAAAGCAGAAAGAACCCAACTGAACCATATTAACTTACTGGCTGTATGATCCCCAGCAAGTTATTTATTTCCTGAGCCCAAAATGACAATTAAATTATAAGGAACATGTATAAAGATACAACATCCTACAAAGGACTCACTGCATAGCCAAAGGTATTCCTTTTCCATCACATCTGTGGTAGCCATAAAAAGTATTCCTTACTGATAGCCTTCTGTATAACTAGCTGATAGACAATGTAAGAAATGCAAGAAATAAATAAAATACAATAAAAACAGTGGCCCCAGAGGATCTTAAGGCTCAGAGGGTCAATGAGAGAGAGAACATGGGAGAGGCCACAATTCAGGGGCAGACATAGCTGCTTTTAGTTTTAAGAGACACAGAACCAGAGGACCTGAAGGGTTGCAAGAGGTGCTGTAACGTGCCCCTTTGGCATAAGGATTATTCTGAGCTGAAGCCAATTGCAAAGAATTGGACACCAGAAAACCTCCCTGCCCCTTCCTGTTTGCTTACATGCAGGACACACATTTGCAAATGTGTCCCCCTTCCCTCCGTACCAGGAAAGACAAGTTGATTGCCGGAGACAACTGGGGACCCCAGTCCCCTGCAGAAGGCACCCCAGGAATCTGTGCAAGCCTTGCGGACCAGCTTTTACCTTCCAGTGGTACACCTAGCTTCCCACAGTTTGTCACCATAAAAACTCACAGTCCTTTTGCCCTATCTTGTCACTCTTCTACAGTTTTGTGCTTCTTCTGTTAAGACGAATATCAGCTCATGTTCAGGAATCCCCTATCACTAAGTCCTTACACGTCTATGCCCGATACAAGTGATAGTAAACCTCTGTTTGTTTCTCTCATGTTAAGTTGACTTGTGACCACCATCAAACCTCTAAGGCCATACATAGTCTATGAACCTAAAACAGGTAGAGTGAAGCAGTGTTTCTTGCTCCACAATACCTTCTCTACTGGAGGCTGACCAGAACTCAAGGCGGGATGCAGGGAGACAGTCACCAAATTCACCCTGGCTCCCTCCAGAGTGCTTCAGCATGGGGTTCTGATAGGCTCCATGGTTGCTGTTGGAAGACTGTCTATACCACAGGTTAGAAGAGTAGTCCTGGCTTTGATCTCTCTGACCACTCCCCAAAGGAATGGAAAGTGGCGAGAGGTTAAGAGCAGACATAGATACAAAGTAATAGAAGCTCTTTCGCTGTTTCCAGGCATACTCTGGCGAGCAGGAGTCTCTGCTATTTTGCAAGTTAAAATGAACCAGGGTGGAGACAAGCTGCAAATTTGGATTGTATTCCTTTGGCCCCTGCAGACTCTTAAAAGGTAGGGGTTGTAAGAAATAGTTGCACTACGGGCTGGGGAATACAGCTCAGTGGATTAAGTGCCTGCCTGACAACTGACAAGCAAAAGGTCCTGAGTTTAATCCCCAGTAACACAAAAAAAAAAAAAAAAAAAAAAAAATTGCTCTAAATGCTTTCTGTCTAGTGTAGGGCTCTTGTGGGGAGAACCCCTTTATCAGCATGTGGCCTCACACACTTGTGACACTAGAGGTGACTGAATTTTATCTTCTGCATATTATTTTGCTCTTGATTTTATTTTGAGGAAGTTTAAGATCAACTGTTTAGTACACTCCAGAAACTGTACAGGGGCATATCATTTGCATTACACGGCATTAAACCCTCACCTAACTTTATTATTTCTCTACTGTTATTTCCCTTTGCTGTCTAACTTTATCATTTTGCATTATATATATTTCTATAAACCAGGTAAAGTTTCGAACATTTATACTTTTAAACACCGAGGGACTTGCTTCTGTCTAACAATCAAAAGTAAAATTCCATGGGGAAAAGCGACTCAGAGAATATTCAATTCAATGTTTCCTTAAAGTGT
Source organism: Dinomys branickii (assembly GCA_004027595.1). Taxonomy (NCBI): domain Eukaryota; kingdom Metazoa; phylum Chordata; class Mammalia; order Rodentia; family Dinomyidae; genus Dinomys; species Dinomys branickii. The sequence goes on along the minus strand of PVLD010000512.1, from coordinate 153,669 downwards.
GGTCTTTGAACCACCTGCTCCATGAAATGCCTGGGGTCCTCACTAAAAATGCGGACTCCTACTGAGCTGGGATCATTAGAAGCGAACTGTGGGATTTTGTAGCTTTCTAAGCAGACTTCCCAGGTGATTTTCATGCCGCCTACAGTAAGATGATTAAGCTTCCCTCAGTCCATCTCAACCTGTGTCTGTCTTCCTACCAGGGTTCTTTAGTTTCATCTTCCAAGAATTGATTGGAGCAGAATTAACCCAATTATCTAACTTTTTGACAAAAATTGATAACTCAAAATGTACTAGTGACTTGCTTCAGGTCATACCAGCTTTGCATACCCATCTGCTTTGCCAATGATCATTTATTGGTTAACTTGACCCACCCAAGGTCTCCACAACAGGTGTGAAAACTCAAAACTCAGCAGCATTGTCAGCTCTTTCTGCCACTTGCTTTTCAGCCCAAGATGAAAATTCACAGGCTTGGAAGGGTTACCCAAGGGCTATAGCTGGTTCCAAACACCTCGCTTTCTTCTGGAGATCTAGGCTGGAAATGTGTGCAGGTTTCTTCTCCAAACTACCCCCGCCCCTCCCAAAGCAAGCAAAAAGGACAAAGAAGAACAAGAAAGTTATTTCAGTTTTTCTTTCTTAATTCAAGAAACCCAATGGAACCATGTGGTAACATAACCCTTCTAGCTTTAGAGTCACAGCCAAAGCCGTAAAACTGAGTGAAGTCCATAAGAAGTTCCCAGTTCTCATGAGAGAGAGGGAGAGAGGATGAGGGGGAAAGAGAGAGAGAGTGAGAGCAGAAAAGCAAACCAATAAACCTCCATGGGAAGGAAAACTCACTGAAAAGGCCTTAGGTAGAACTCTACTGCCTTCTAATGTGAGCTTTAATTGCTTAAAAACAGCACTCATATCTGAAAGTAGAATAAACTCTTTAGCAGAAAATAGAATCCTTCATATTTTACAGTCTTGTAATAAACTCAGCTGGCTTGACTGTGAAGAGTAATGTAAGATCTGATTAAGGTTCAGATTATTACCCAAACATATGGATGTTAAATAAGCCGCATTAGACAGAATTACTCTTGACCCTGGCTACTCTCATACCTCCAAACAAAGTAATGCTCCTTGATGATCTCAGTAAGTTATTAAACTGCCCTTAAAAACCTAATTTTGCGTGAAGCCCTGGAGCAAAACCTTGGCAATACGGAGATGCAGATTTTCCAGTGAGCAACACTCACTCTCCTGGCCCGGGGCTGTGGTGCTCATTTGATATGCATCATAAACCCTGCAAGCAGCTCTTTGTCAGGAACCCAGCAGTTGCCAAGCAGGAAACATGGAAAAACTATGGGAACTGGGTGTAGTTTTTCAATTTACAGCTTAGCTCTTTCTTTCTCCAATTTGTCTTTTGGTTCTTAGTATGTTGAGGAGCAAAGCAATAATCACAATTTACTTTTTGGGGGGCAATATTGGGCCTTGAACTAAAAGCCTTCACAGTGAAGTACATCCCCAGCCACCCCCACCCCCTTTTAAACATTGTTTAGAGACAGGTTCTCGTTGAGTCCCTAAATTTCCCAGATGGGGCTTAAACTCACAGTCCTCTTGCCTCAGCATCCTAAAGTGCTGGGATCCTGAGCGAGCTACCATGCTCAGCTACCAACTACTTTTTAAACATGAGTTGAGCTACCTTCTGGAGTAGTGTCTGAAAGAACATCTGAAATTCTTTGCTCTCAGCACTCATGATTTATAAATCTTCTCTTAAATGTGAATTCATAATATATTTCACATACATAGAAAAGAACATCATTAATTTTTATCCCATTAAATCAGGAATGTTGATAAAATTCAAATAGGTTTTTTCATATAAATTTTACTAATGTACTTTCAACAAAAAGACTTGCTAACAGCAATAATATATTAAATGGAAATTAACATTTAAAACATTTATCACCCAGAATAATATCAATATCTTCCTTTTTTCCACTTAGAAAAAAATATTAGTTATATATACATTATCTTAGTCAGTTCCCTAACACTTTAAGCTTATATTGGGGAATGTTTTATTTATGAACACTTGTTTGCTTACTGCAGGTATCTGAAAGCAACACAGTGATTTTCTTTGGAATATATTTTTTAAAATCCATCATTTTTATTAGTCAGGTCACATTCTCATCAGTTTCCCAAGTTGTTTTTATTTAGCAAAGTTTTACCAGACATCAATAAAGAGGCTGTTCTGTGGCAAATAAAGGGCAAATTTGGGTCAATATATCCTAAAATATGAACACGATTATTTAAAAATGAATGTGTTTTCATAAACCTGTATGCTTTCAACTCTATCAAAAGATAGAAATATTCCTTGAGTGCTCACCAGCTGGGCGAGCTGGAAAATTCCAATTTCCTTGGTGCTAACTCCTCGCCTTTACCTCCGACAAATACTGTCAAAGAGACAAGGTGGAAGGAGGTCAAGTGTGAATGATTTCTGAGAACTTCTCCCTTTCCGCATTCATGGTGAGACCAAGTTGTTTACGAAAGTGTAGAATTTACATGGAAAATTATTTCACAGGGGAAAAGTGCTTACCAATTCCAGCTTCTCCAACGATCCAGGAGAGGCGGATGAAGAGCATGACTCCCCAGATATTCAGCATGCATCTGACCTGGGGAGGGAAGGGCACTGAAAAGAGGACCGAGACACGGGCCCCAACCCCATGTCTCTGCCACTGCCCTCGAATCCACCAGATGACTGAGTGGGAAGTGTCCGTGTGTAAAGAGAGGAGCTTTCTCACCAGCACACCTTTCACCCAGCCGAACTTCACGACACCAGCTGTGTCTTCTGCTTTGCTGTCACCTGGCTCCTCTCCAGGCATCCCATCGCCATTAGCGACCCTGTCTGCTGAACCTGGGGCCACGGTCACATTCTGCAGTTCCAGAGGGCAAAGACATAGGAGTTGGTCAACAAACAGATGGATCTAAATGTTCAAAGGTGAATCAAAACAATTGACATGAAACTTTAGACAAAACTAAAGTGTGTTCTAATCATTTCAGTAAAATACTGTTTTACTGGGTATCACCTCAACACCCAGAGGGGCTGATGGGTTTCTTGGATGACTGCTTTTTAGGCACAGCTAAGATTGCAGGGGTGGTGGGAAAGTCTTCCACTAATCAGACTATTCCCTGTCCTCAAGGTGGTCAGATTTAGCTAAGTTTAAAACAGAATGGAAGAGAAAAGGGACAGAGAAAGATCATGCGGTGAGAACAGATTTACCTTTCAGAGATCTTGTTAGGAAGGCCAGAAAGACAACTTCCCTCACTCATGAAGGTTGAAAGTGGAAATTCTTTCCCTATGCTTCATTTTTCTTATGCCAAACAATGATGATAAAACCTGTCTACTAATGTCAGAACATCCTTAGGAGGAGTCAATAACAAAACAGAAAAATTATTTTCTTTACCAAAATAAAAGTAGTTTAAAGACTCTACAAAAGCTTCAGGGCACTGTGTGACCTCAAGAATACTGTTCCTGGGAGTTTGGTACAGATTTGTTCTTTGACAGAGAATTGCTGGATGCGCTAGCATATGTGTTGAAGGTAAGAAGTCTCATAACTGACTGCTAGAAGATCAGCGGAGAAGAAATAAAAGTAGCATGAAATAAGGATTAAAACTCCCTTTTTCGTGGTACTGTGGATTGAACCCACAATCTTCACATCCCCAGCCCATTTCACTGTTTTGCTTTTGAGAGAGCGACCTGCCAACCTGCCATCTTCCACCTCAGTCTTAAAGTAGCTGGAATTACAGGTTTGCATCAATGAGCCCAGCAAGGATGACAACGTTTATAGATTTTTTTCTGTGACTTAATTTTGAAAAAGACATTATGACTTTTTGAATAATGAATGTCATTCCTCCTTTGTATGATAGTCTCTGAGTTCAATGAACTTTAAGAGTAGTTCTCAATCTCTAAATTCTTTTCTAGGTTGGACTTTGAATAATTTTGGATGCATGTACTTAGGTTAGTGTATGTGGCACCTACTTGGGTTTTTGCTGAGTAAACTGCAACTCACTGAGCTTCAAAAGCAGTCTTTTCCAATAAATGTTTGAAACCACTGGAGAAGTCCCTTAGATTCAGCACTTAATTATTATTATAGAACAACTTTGTCTTATTTAAGTGGTGTAGGATGATATGTTGTGATATCACTAGCTAAGAAGACGTGAACAAGGAGAAATTGTTTCTTCTGTAAAATGGAACTGTATGTAGTGAATATTTACTATGTATTATTATAAAAACTATATAAGACATTTCTTTTAAATATATACATGCTATATATGCGCAGGTAACTGACAGCCAACATCATATGTTCATACCAGTGTAAAGTATGGCAAACAAGGCCAAAGAAATTGAGGTTTAGCTGGTACAGCAAAATCTGGTAATCTCTACCAGGCAGAGATGCAAGTCATGTAATTTAAAATTTTCTAGTCACTACTTTTTAAGTATTTATTTGTGGTGCTGAGGATTAAACCTATGTTAAGCACACAATCTACATCATCTTCCAACCCCTAGCAGCTACTTTTAAAGAGTGAAAAACAATTTTTAAAAATTTGGTGAAATGACTTGGATTTGGATATAGATCCTTAAATTTAAAAAAATATATTTAATTCTTACAGAAAATTCTATTTCTATTCTTACAACATAAACATTTGTTAGTGGAGTTGCCATCTCTTCTTGTGGAAGGAAACTGAAGCACAGAGTATTTTAGTGTCATATTTTACTTAGCAGCATCTACATAAAATACTATCGTATAAACATATAGTGGATATAACTGTTATTAAGATATTTTACATACATTTCCCATGCTGTTTTGTAATCCGGTCCATATTTTCCACTGACAGCACATCTCAGTTTGGACTGGCCACATTTCGGGGGTTCACTAGCCACAAGTGGTTGAGGTCTACCCTATTGGACAATCCTGGTCTACACAATAGTTAATTTCATTCAGATGGATGAAACATTTGATGCTGCTTCCAAGTCAAATAAAAATTCTATTTTTCTCTTGATGAATGCTAAACATTCAAGGTGGCTGAAGTAACCTTTATTTATCATCACTGAAAGTTATAATCAGTGCAAACAGAGAATCTCAGAATGTATGAAAATGTTCATGAATGTTGAAGAGATTACTCAGCATGGGGATATGTTATTTGACTTAATTTGAGAAAAACTTTAAAAAAATTATCGATATTCTAGTTAATCAAGATTCCCATGGCCAGATGACCTGCAGTTACTTGTTAGAGGAGAAGGCAATTTCCTTTGCCTGGATTATTAATTGGGTATCCTATGAGACACAGCTTTTAGTCGCTCGCCTTCTTTAAGGCAGTCTCGGAACTAAAACCCATGTTTTCTGACTAAACTGGAGCCTGAGGTTTGGTCCAGGAAACTGTTCTGCTGTCTGATGAACTTCAGTGGTGACTGTTACCTTTAGATCTGGATTAATGAGACTACCAATAAGAATACAAAAGCCAGGCTAAAGGATAAATAGGATATTTAAATTTTCCCTTAAGTGAACATTTCTCTCTGATGGATGCACTTCCTGGTTGTAATTTAATGGCTCTTCGCTGTATGACACAGTATTTGTGAGGCACGGCAGAGCATATGTGGAGGTCAGTAGAGCAATCCTTTGCTGAATTATTCAAAAATAGAGTCAATATAGGTCTTCTCTTCCTTAGGTAAATATGTGCCACTTGCTAGGAAGTTCAGAATTTTAAATGTATTTATACCATAGCAGGGCAAAAATCTGGAATGTATACTTCCTCTGTGGACTAATAAGGCTTGACCATAACTGTACAAATCCAGAAATCCAGATGCCGTTCCCATTGCTTACTCTCATATAGGAGTTGAAAACTCCTGCACTTTATGAAAAATGAGACTTGGAATCTAGTTTTACAGTGCAATTAATTCAGGGTGTGTTCTCCAGCAAGACATTTAACCTTTCTTAGAATAAATCCAGTGGTTTTTCTGAAAATCTTATCTGGAAGTGGTTTACTCTAAGGCAAAATAATTTTTTTAGCGTTGGCCCTCTGCTGCCTGGACATGTAAGTAAGCTTTGGTCTCACTCTAATAAATGCCTCCTGTGTAAGCCAGAAAAACACTGATAAGCTTGGTGTTCTGTCAATATCCAGAACATGGCTTTGGGTTGAAAGTTGGCTGGGATGTGATGGTTTGGAGTTGAATCTGGTCTTTCCCAGACTCCTGGCTGGGGAATGTTCTTGAGATCAAGGCTCAAAGACTAAAAGTTTTATGAATGCTGCCTAAACCCAATTTTCCCCTTTATACTTTGACTTAATTTGTTTGCTCACACTCCGTTTCTGTAAATGATGACCCAGAACCTTCTGGAAATGCATTTAAAATTGTATAGCTTTAGGGAATGATTATTTATTTAAAAGTTTTGCCTACACATTAATGATTCAGAGAAGGCAAAATGAAGTGCGTTTTCTAAAAAAGGAAGAAAGACCACTTGATAAAAGTGTTTTCTTCTGCCAGTATTAATAACTTAGGGACGCTTCAATCATATGGCAGTTTAAGGGGCAAATTCCTAATGAGTGCTTTTGGATGGTGAAAGATTGATTTAATTAATATGTAATGTGATTAGTTTTAGGTCCCTTAAAATAACAGATGCCTTTTTAGGTATCATGAAAGCAGAGCAAGATAAATGTATTTATCTTTTAAATTCCAACTAGATAATATTTGCTACTTACACGTTCTCTCAAACCAGAAGCCTTTCATCTCAGTGTAGTAGGATTCTTACACTATCACTGAACAATAGTTCCATAAGTAGTTAGGCTTAGATGATCCCCTCCCCATAGTTTTAAGTTTTCTATCATTGTCAAATATTCAAACATGTATAGAAATAGAAAAAATAATATAATAAATCTCATGTGTACATCACTCACCTTCAACAATTATCAACACATGGCCAATCTTATCCCTCCTAAATTCCTCAGTTCACTGCCCCTGGATTATTTGAAAACCAATCCCAGGAAAAACCAGATGATTGCTAGAGTTCATTTCAGGATGAAAAACATGATTCCAATTATATTTCCATGTCTTATTGTTCCATATTATTATGACTGTACATTTTGTATCCTTTTATGATAAAGGACAGTATTATAGAAATTAGGAAGATTTCGTTCTTGGTGTGAGCTAACTACAAACTGTGCCTATAAATCACTATCAATAGTGACAGTTATAGTCACAGTTCTCCCTCAGGCATGAAGAGCAGCCTGGGATGGGAAAGGGTGAAGAAGAGGTCAGACTCAGGAGTCCTGCAGACCCCAGTTCACCTTATTAACCATGTGACCTGGGCTTCTAGACTTTGGAAATTTGCTGACCTCCATTAAGTTTTTGTTTTCTTCTTTAAAAGACCCATACCATCTTATAAAACTACCACCATTTATAGAGTAACAACATCGATAAGTAATACTTAAGTTGAGGGATTATTGTAAGGATTGAATGAAAATTTTTCAGTGTAAACACAGAAAGTTCTCAATAAAAAAATTGATTCTTATTATCCTGTAGTGTATCCCCACGTTTTTATTCACAAATTATTTTTAGCTGGAACCAGCCTAAATCCCTCAAACATGAAGTCATCCCAGTGTTTTGATTTGGGTGAGTTCTTATATACATGACTTCTTCGAGGAGAATATTTTCCTCCTAAATTTATAGCATTTTATATTTTTCATAGTTTATTTCAATGACATCAGAATATATGGCCTTGGCAGAAAGGTTATATATTTTCCCAAATCCTTTATAATTATGTTTTTCCAAAATGCTAACACCAATGGTGGTTAGCGAGGTTGCAATGGAGTTTCATTTTGGTTAGCCCTGTAGGGAGGAATTGTGTATAAAAAGGTGGCCACAAGAACTAGTCTGGATATGCAGGCAGTTTTTCTTTAAAAAGTAAACATACAAGGTTAATCTTTGCCAGATGTCAAGAAGTCATTATACATATTTAGATATGGGAGCATCTCCCAAGTATATCGTTTAGTGAAAACAGTAGAGAACAAAACGGTATAGAAGAAGTTCTAACATGTGTTTACAAAAAAGATACAGAAAGTTAGGTACATATAGGAAAATGGTCACATGGATAAGTTTGTACAAGCCTAGAATATTGCTTGGAGGATTTATAAGAAATTGCCAATGTTTGCCCTAAAGGGAATATCTGAAGATTTATGTTAGATGAGAGTCACTTCATCACATATTTTTGGCACACGTTAACTATTTTTATCAGTATATATTTTACATTTTAAATAAAAAGTATAAGTATTACCACCATCATCACGGTCATTTATTGAATCTTACCCACTGCAGCTAATGTACTAGGCTTTATATGCATATAAGCTAATGCTCACAAGCATTTTACAAGATGAGCAGAAGTTATATGGCTTGTACAACTTTGCAGAACAAATAATGGAAGCCACTCTTTTTTTCTGTGCTTTTAACTAGAGTTTTCAGAAATCTATAAACTATAGCCAGCAGTATAGGCATTATAGTCTTTGCCACGTAGAAAACGAAAAGAGTTTCTTCAACTGCAGTCTCAAATCATTGGGATTACAAACTATGTCAGCATCCATCACTGCTGGGGTTTCACTTAAGGCAGTCTTAAAATAATGTCTTTAAAATCCCTGTTTCTTTTTACCGAATAGGAAAACTCCTGTCACATAATTCAGTTTCTGCCTTCAAGACTTTAACTGGGATTTGCACAGAATCCAACAGGTTTCCTGACCCAAAGCGTGATGCCATTGGTTAAGAATGCACTGCTTCAGTCTGGTTTCTGGAAACATTATCATCACGGGGTCAGAAAACATTGCTTCTCTAGGACTTCACCAGGTGCTCTCCACCTACGAACAACTCCAGCGAGCACTCTTATTTATATGTCTGCACACAGAGTCTGGGCATGTACGTTCTGTTGGCCTGCTGCAAACTCCACGGTGGTGTTTGCATTTTACTGGAAATGTGCCTATGTGGATTCTTCCACATGACTTAAGGTGAAGCACACTGGATGAGTGAAGTCGAGTTAATAAAGACAGTTGTAGCTCACTACACTTATTCAACATGATTATTTGGGGCACTAAGCTTATGACTAACTTTAATAAATCTGTTTTTCCATTCCTTTGTATCTGGGAGAAAAACAAAAGTGCTTTAAGTCTCCTTCTGTCTCTTTAAAACCGATCTGTTTTCTCTAACACCTACTGAATCTGTCAAATAGAGTATAACATTTGTACTGTGTGGCCCTTCAGATGTCTTCTATAGAAGTAGTTCTCCAGAGCATTTCTCTCTTTACTTAAAGAGCTATATAAGCCACGGTTTTAGAAATTATAAATAAACCACTTCCCTTTCTCTGGAAAGTCAGTCCTAAGAACAATGTAAATTTACTCAACTTCTTTTTAATGAGGGTTCAAACCTTATTTTCTTTTGCTGTAAATTGGGGAAAAGGATAAATAAGAACATTTACATTTTGATACCAATTTTAATGAAGGAGGCAACTTTAAAGATTATGGGTAATATGGTAGGATATGGTGGGGTACAATTTGAGGCCTTTTCTTCTTTTTTGAGGTCTGGTTCATTTTACTTCTTCAGCTCTACCCAGAACTTGAAAACACTGCCCTCCTCTGTCAACTCACTTTCCTTCTCGTTTTCCCTTTTCTCTCTTTGACGTTCTCCTTTCTTCCCCTCCTTGCTTAGAAAAGGAAAGTGGCAATCTGAGATTCAGGAGTTTCAAATTACCTCTCTCCTCGGGAATCTTCACCAGGCTATCGCTGTGCTTACAATGGCCATACTGCTAAATTCTTTCGATAAAGCACAAAATATCCCAGATAAAACCTAAACTTTGGTCTATAAAGAAGCCATCTATTTACCAGAGCACTGCCCATACAGTACAAGACAAAGAAAGTTTTCCAGGGTCAGGAGGTGAAAAAGAATGGGGAACCGTCCTAGGAAGTCCTGGAGTTCTAAGCTTCTAGACAGTATACTGCAAGATTAGAGAGTGCTGCCTCGTACATCTAGTAGGTTTGGCAATCGCGGCCACTTTCCTTAAAAAAAAAGTTCAGCCACTTATGCTGTTTAAATGTAATTTATTGTTATATGTGGAGTTGCCTTCAGGAGCCTCAGGCAGAGTTTTGAAGACAAGAGGGATAAATGCTGAATCTTAGAAATGTCTGCTTTCTTTAAAAAAGTATTTAAAAAAATGCCCAAACACACGAAAGGCTGGTATCCACAATATTAGCTACAGCAAATATGGAGGGTTGTTTTCTTTTCTTCTTAAAATTGCTATGGCATATTAATTCTAAGGCAGACTGAGCTTTTATTCAGTTTGACACGTTTCACCAAGTGTGAATTGAGTAATTGTAATTGTAAACAGGGTAAGACATACTGCCTAACTTTGAGAATAATTTTGTAGTTCTCCATCCCAGGTGAGTGAACATCTGTGAAGCACCGTGTGGTGGGTTTTCTGCTCACTGAGAATGAGGGACAGTGGTGTCAATAAGATGGATGGTTAGGCATAGACCACTTCAACTGACCACTTCGCACTCCGAGATTATTAAAGAGGAGGAAAGGACCAGAAGGAATGGGTAAGGCCAGTACTCCCCCGTGTCCTTCAAACTTACCTTGGCCAGTTGCTCATGAATCTCCAGCAGGCTGGGTCTGTTGACCTTAGGCCCACTGACGCTGCCGGTGTTGCGATAGTACTCAATCTTCGGAACCGCATCCATGGTATTGTGGCCAAAGGTTTGTAGGTAGTACGTGTTTGTGTGGGAATCGTAAGCATGAAAACTGGAGTCTGTTTTAGCAGTTTCTCCATTTTGCAGAAAATTGTCATAGCATTCCTGATTCCCAGGCCTAAAGCTGATTCTCAGTCTGCTCTGGGTTTCACCCCCAAAAGAGGTCTCTTCATAGTGGGGCGGATCACTGTCATCGTTCACAGCGGCACAGCTCTCCTGGCTCTCGCTTATGACATTAACTTGAAAGCGACTGGTACTGCTGGGCACCGAGTCCAGAAATATGTTGGAAGAGGTGTTCAACGACATCGTCCAAAATAGATTCTCTGGACTGGGCTATCTACCTTTTAATAACCTTTATGGTTATTTAAAAAACTATATATTTCTGCCTGGAAACAGACCCTAATGTGATTACATTAGGGAGATCTTGGCTTTTGTCCTAGATGAACTCAATAAATAGATCCTTGATATATTGTCTGCTTATAATCTTCAGGATGGTCTTCAAAGCTGTCATTGAAAAAGAAAATTAAATTTGTTTCAAACAATGCAGAGACATTTAAGTAAGGTTAGAATATGAGGGAATAGTTTTCCTTTACACAACATACAATTGTAAGTTAATTTTACTGAAAACTACATATCCAGTGACCTTAGTCACTTGAGCAATTCAATCCTATAACAAATAACTGGGGCCCTGCTCCAGCAAGCAGAATTCCAAGGGAGTCATTGACATGTTACTGTGTTTGTGGTTTTGCCTGGATTCTGTGTAGCTGGAGTCAGTATAACTTTCAGAGAATATATAACCCTAGTGACTGAGTACAGTTAGAGTGGATGAGAATATTCTCAGCCTGTAACATAACTCCCTGACAGAACCAAATGCTGAAATTGCAAAGCATTTTTATGATTGATAGGTGCATTCATTATAGGATAATAAAATGAAAACTGAAAACTTCTTTTAGATCACATTCATGGTAGTTTATAGAAATCTATACATATTCAAGTGATGGACTTTTAAAGAAATATCTATGCAACAAGTGAAAAAGTACATTTTAGAATGCTAGTTAAAAAATGCAACCCATCAAAATTATGGATCTATAAATTCTTGGCTTTTCTAACAGCCTTAAAAATGTTTCATTTACTCTCTCTCTCTGTGTATATATCTATATATATTTATATACATAGTAATATATACTGAAATATATATATATACACTGCTCTCTTTGTATACTATATATATATGTATGTATGTATATATATATGTGTATATATATATATATATATATATATATATATTACAAATGCTATAAAAGAACCTTTAAAAATGCATGAGCATTTGGGATAAGGAGGTAAGTTATCCTTTAATAAAGTCTATGCTATTTTTAGATAAGATAACTATGCTCTAAGACTTTTTTTAATGACATATTCTCAGTAATTGAGAGGAATGCATTTGATTGCAAGATGAATAGACACATACACCAATATTAACAATTTCACAGTATTAGCCCATCTTGAAACACTTTCTTTAGAATCATATCTCTTCATTGATATCTTAAAAATTTGGGTTTTCAAAGAAAGTTCTAGAAAAATGAGATAAATCTAGACAAAAACTTGCCTCTGTCATATTATTGTTGAAGCTATTTCTTTGACTAAAATGAATCCCAACTTAAGCCTTCAAATAACCTTTCCTGGTGAAATTACAAGTGAAGCTATTATCATCTTAGGTTTTACAGAGCACCTCATGTTTCCTCAAAGCCCCTGATGTCCTTTATTTCACTCCTCAGAATCTACTTTATGGCACAGTATTAAGTGTGGTTTTTGCTTTCCCCAGGAATGTTTAACTTACCACCCAGGAGCCTGCTTCTGAGGAAATGTGACCTATAGCACTGCCCAGGCATATATGGGGCACTGACCTTTCAGCCCAGCACAGTAGACTTCTTCATATTGGTTAGAATTTTCCTTGAAAGGGATGGCTTTGCAGTGATTGGTCTGCCAGAGTGCTAGAAACCCCGCCCAGTCATTAGCTCTGAGGAACCTTTAAGTACCACATCAACTAGTAACTACTAGTCAACCATTAATCCTTTCAGACAGGATATAAAGTAAAATTTCTTTAATTCATAAGGAGAATTAGATTGCTCAACAGCAATAATTCAAGAAAACATTGCTTTAGTCTTGTGGGGCTGGGTAAATTGAGCCCCATGGTCTCATTTATGGGGAGTTCTAGAGACTGCCAATTGTTCAGGTAGCTACTAAAATATAGTCCTCCAGCAATAACCTCAGTATTGAATAACTAGAAAATGGCATCAGAAATTATTTTATCTTTAATTATTTATTAAGTATTGCCTTGACTCCACTCTGCTTGGGAAATGAGCAGTTAGGGGAAGAATCAATGATTTATAGAGAAGATTTCTACCTGGTGAGAAAACAGTTTCCAGCAGGAATCAAACTGAAGCACCTTTCCCAGTGGCACTACTAATGACCCCTTTGTCTCCAACAGGAAAAACATTTTTATCAAACTTAGTTTTTGAGTTTTGCTGACAAGGTTTTGCTCAAACCTGTGAGCTGGTGATTATTAAGACAGTACAAACAATCCCTCCTGCAGGCTCTGTCATTGGTTTTCAATCAGGATGATTGAACGAGTCCTCCTGTCTCACAAGAAACTGCCCAAGTGATTTCCAGGTGCATTGGTAGCTTGGCTACGGTGCCATATAGAAGTTGTGAGTAGACTCTGGAGCTAGAGTCCTTGATTTGTATTCTGGCCCTACCGTTTCCTGTGTGAACTCGGGCAAGCTACTCAATCTCTTTGCTGCCTTAGTTTTCTCACCTGCAAATGTAGTTGTGGGTAATCGTGGTACTGACCTTCCAGCATTTTGTGAGGGTTACATGAGTTAATTTGTTGCAGGATTTAGAACAGCACCAGCATACACACAGTCCTTACTTTTGCTATTTTAGCAGTATTCACAATTGGCTTGTGACTTGTACTTCGTTACATCTGAGGTTCTGAGATCAGTCATTAGAATTTGGATAGGTGTTCTGCCCATTAAAACAGGGGAAAAGGTTAGCTGATGAGCAGATATAGGATTATAGAAAAGGGTATGGAGACCCTAAGTGGAAACCCTTGAGTCCTCCTGGGCAGTACATGGCATGTTACTCATGCTGATGTCATGAGGTTATACCCAGGATACAGGGAATTACAGAGATGTCTCTGTAACTCAATTTTCTCTTAAAGACCACCAATACAAGCTTATCTATTCACCCAAGGGTTCTAATTTCCACATAGAAGGCCTTGAGACACAGATATTAGACACATTTCAGGTTTGAAGTGAAGTTGGCTGTTTCAATTGGATCTGTGGCCAATTAACATGAAGTTGGAAGTCAAAAAATAAATTCTAGTCATTGAACAAGGACAGGAGCTATGAAGTGACATTGCCCAAACCCTGCATGCTTTTCCTCTACCCAAGGCTGTGACTGCATCCAATACTAGTCCTTGCTGCCTGCCTGTCTGACTACAGTGTAGTGTGAATTAGTTTTAGTCCTGGTCTTACATCACCCAGACATTTTCATTCTAAGGCTTTTATCTCTAACAGTAAAATGAAAGTCTTTGCTCTTTATTAAGGGAATTCAGAACTTCTAGAGCAGATGGGAGATGGTTTGGGGGATATGGACAAAATTACGCCATCCATAAAGTTAACCTTCCAGGGGGAGTTCTGATTTAGGCCTTTCAGAGAGGTGGGCAAGGTGACAGGTGCAGGACACCTCTTACTTCCCTCTTGCTCTCCCCGACAAGGATCTTGGGAAGGAGCAGTGGTGGCTAATGAGAGCATGCCATTGGAATCTTGTGGAGGACCACCTGGATGACTCTTCTTGAGAGAAGAGCAATTATCTCCATTTTAGCTAAACCTGGCCCTGTTTCCATGTGTTGATGTGTACAGAGCTGGCTTTTCCTTGTCCTTTCAATTGGCTTTAAGCAATGCAAATCAGTCCATCAGAGGTGCTGATGTGTAGTCTTTGAAGCAAAGGTGAGAGGGCAGTGTTTCCCCCACCACCCTCCGTAGCTCCCAAATAAAACGTGTGAGCCGAGGCAGGATGGGGAGCTGTGCTCTATGCTGTTGGCTGGGATTGAGCCTTAAGAGGCTATGACTTCCCAGGGCATAAAAGATCACACATTGGAGCTGAAGCACCAACCCCAAAACATCACATACTCCCTCCATTGTGTCATGCAGATTACTCTTTCTGCATATCCTTCTCTCTGCATATTGCAGAGGTGATTTCAGGCTTCCTACCTAGTCCAGCTCATAGCATTCAGGTAATTCCTGCCATTCTCACAGTCACTCATCCTCAAACCACTCCTTCCTTCACAAATTAATAAAACCCAAGTTTGGCCCTGGGTCGAGGTTTTTGTTCTGGTTAGTCATCATCATAACTGGACTGAGGACCCCTTGGCTCCCCATAATGCAAATATGCTTAAGCAACTTTATTATCATCATGGGTCGCACTGGGAGTGGGAGATTGGAATTAACTCAGTAGAATTCCAGTAACTTTTCCATGGGATTACAAATATAAACTTCCTGGGCCACGATGAGGACCGGTAAGGGCGCTCTGTGGAATCTAATCTGAAAGATGAGCATTCATAAAATGTTCATGTTATATCCATTCTGTAGCCACCGTTTTGAACTTGGATAGTTATTACACTTTTCCTAGCTCTGAATATACAAGTGAGATCTCCACTCTGCTCCCCCCAAAGCAAATGCAAGGCACACAGTGAGCCATGAATAAAAGCTATGGTTGTTTAGATCTGGTCTGGGGGCACGGATGAAGCCCTGAATGAAGACACTTTTGGTTTCCAGACTTTCTCTGTGAACAATAGGGTAGTGGAGCTGTTATCTGAAAATGCTCATACTTCATAAATATCTCTTATCTTTTGGCTTTTTGAGACTTCCTTTAAAAAAATAAAGACCTGATTATGCTATATTCTAGTTATCAAAATGAAGAATCTTGGTGGGTGCTTTACCTGGGAGATAAACAAAACACCTGGTACTTGGATACGTATTTTAGAGAGATCTTTAAAAGCCAGGGTCACCACAAGGATGTCTAGTGCCCTGACATGTACAGTCGTGAGCAAGTTCAGCTCAGCTCAGCTCCGTGATGTCCCCTCAGGTCAAATTACTGGCTGGCTACAGGTTGTTCCAGGCCCACTTTCTTGTACAACAGGAGGAGAGAGACTCCTTGAGGTGGAAGTTTTGCCCAGAAAAGTCACAACCAACACAAATGTGTTTTAAATCTACTAGGAGATGGAGAGCTTGAGGGAATCTCACAGTTGTGGCCAGTTTGGGAATTACACAGTTCTGAGCGGCTGCCATGTTGGTAAGATGTGGCAGTGCGGACGACAGTATTTGGGAGCACAGAGCATGTTAGGCCGTCCAGGATCGATTCTAAACACAAGCATCCTGAGCTTGGTGACCTTGGGGAGTTACTTAATCTTTTTGACTCAGTTCCTTATGTGTGAAGCTGAGATAAAGTGGAAATCATAGCCCCAAGTTCAAAAGGATTATAAGGGTCTCATATAAATGGAAAGCAGCTAATGAAATGCTTTTAGTGAATATTAGTCTTATTTCTTCTTGGCGTGTTTGACTGTTCTGCAGCCCCATGTGCCATAAATGCCTTTGTATTTATGTATTCCTTGCTCTATCCCTTCATCCAGTGATCATGGAGAATCAGAACTGTAGCGGGAAAGACTTTTGAGATGATATAATTCTATTTTTCCTCTTTTCAAGTTAAGAGAATGAAGATGAAAGAGATTGAATAACTTATACAAAGACCTTATGTCTTAGAGTTGGAGAAATTATTCTGCTGTATCTTGAAGAAGACCCTAAATACTGACTGCACAGTATGCATTAATGCTATTTTAAGGTTTTCAGCATGTTGACACATTCACTGTCTCTCACTGGTCTTCCCGACATTCTTGCAAGATAGGCAGGATGGGTTTCTTGGCCTTGTTTTGTAGATGTGGAAAATACATTGCCCCTACGTAACTTCCTGGACCATAAACCTAGTTCTTGCATGGGGCCAAAATCAGAATTCAAATCTCTTGAATTTAAGCTACTAATCTGAAAAACTTCTCATGACATTTTAATCTTTATTCTGGGATCTCTGTGGCATTTTTAAGGCACTGAAATCCACAGAGATTAGATGCCTTGCCCAAGATTGCATAGCTAACTAATGGTATCAGAGCTGAGATTGGATTTTGTGTTCTGGGAAAGGGCTCTTTCCACTATGTTGTGGAAATAAATACCTCTCCATGGTATTTATGTAAGGGATGGAGAAGGGTATTCGTCTGAGGTAGGTCTAGTCTGGGTCTCAAGAATTCTTGGATACAAGTATTTTATTCCAAGAGACTCTACCACAAAAAGTAAAAGGGTCAGGGCTTTGTGAAGAGTGAGAATCTCAGTCTTTTTGAGACAGGGTCTCACTATGCTATTCAGGCTGATCTTTTCTTTCTTTTTTTTTTTCAGTGCTGGGGATTGAACTCAGGACTTTGCACTTGCCAGGCAGAAGGTACCTATTCCACTGAACCATATCCTCAGCCCCTGTTCAGGCTGATCTTGAGCTCACTTTGTAGCCCAGGCTGGCCTCAAAATCACAACAATCCTCCTGCCTCAGCCTCCTGAGTGCTGGGATTACAGGCGTGCGCCACCACTCCTGGCTCAATATTGAGAATCTTCAGATTATGTGGATTTGGGGTTTTGTTTTTTTGTCTTGCAAAGCTTTTGGACCTATGGCCATTCTTTAAAATCTCATATTGTCCTCCATGCCTCAGGGATTAGAGCACTGGTCTCATAAAAACTCATGTTCTGTTTGTTATTTGGACTGAGGGTTCCTCATGTTTAAAACCCTGTTTGATAAAGGTAGAGCCATCAGAAGTGTGGGCTGTGGAGAGAGTGCCTGAGCTGTGCTGGGAAAGAAAGCAGGATGCTGCCAGCATATTTATTAACATCAAAAAAGGAGCAGCAATTCAGAACGGGAAAGAAAAAAATGGTTTCCATAGCTGGAGACAAGTCTATGCTGCTGTTTCATTAGAAACCTCCACGGAGGGAGAAAGAGGTGAGAAATCCAACAAGTCATCATTTACACAAGACAGTGGGCAAGTCAATCACAGATGTTTATTGAATTCGGTGAATGAAATGAGTCCCTTTCCAGCACACTCAGGGTGATCACAAAAATAACCCCTATGTGTCCCGCTGGCGTAGCCATAAGAAGCGTAAAGCCGGAAGTCTCACGCAAGTGCGTATTCAAAGGTCCCTTTGTCAAACTCCTCAACTTCATCTTCCCACGTAGAGGACGGCATGCTACTGTATGGGTCTAGCAGAATTTTGAAGCATCTGATAATAAGAAGTCCCAAAAAGATACACAAAATCCCAACAAAAGCAAAGCCAGTTTTTTGCTCCAGAGTCAATGAGAAAGCGGAGACTTCGTTGACGCTCATCTTCG
Source organism: Dinomys branickii (assembly GCA_004027595.1). NCBI lineage: Eukaryota > Metazoa > Chordata > Mammalia > Rodentia > Dinomyidae > Dinomys > Dinomys branickii. The sequence continues at coordinate 135,441 of PVLD010000512.1, read as the reverse complement.
CTGAAGAATTGCCGCAGTAGGTGCTACTCATTTTTCACGGGTGCATGCCTGTGGTTCTTCACAATTCCTGCTGGCATCAGCTCTTGACCTAGGTACAAAATTGAACTCAGTTCAGTTTTACCCTGGTATGGTATCGGGCAGGAACTTGTTTCATAAAACTCTGGTATCTTTTCCAATTCTCTTGACTTCACTCATAAGAGATATTGGAAAACACCATCAGATACGGATCAGAACCAAACCAGCACTGGAGATGCTCCTTTACCGTGGCAGTTACAGAATTACCTTTGTGGGCACCTAAAACTGCCTGCATAATCTAAATATAAAATCAAATGTGAAGGTGAATATTCAACCAATTAACCCTAAAAGCTTTGGCATTGTTGCTAGGTTATCATTGCTGTGTCTTTGAACTTGCTTCTAATTTTCACTTCCCTTTTGCATTTGTAGCTAATACCATGAATATGCATGGAGTGCATGCTGTTCCTGCTGTTTGAAGTCCATACCATAAGGGTCATCTCCAGGGCTGTTCCGTCTCACATAAACTGATTCTTTTAGAGAGCTGTAATGCCTTCTCTCTCCTCACCCGTTCAGCTTTTATGCTCACGTACTTGCGGTTTTCCCCCTTATGGCTGATACACTAAATGTGAATTTGTTAGAGAAAGACATTGTGTCTTTTAAAGATGAAAGATTTATATGATCTGAAGAGGAACCAGAGTATTATGTTTTAAAAAATTATGTCAAGACCAAGTAATGCCCAATGTAGCGCCTTGTGAGTGACAGCGGCAATAGTTGTGGGCCATCAGTACCTCCCAGCTATCCCATTAATTCTCAGATTCCCATAAATAACAGAAAATCCCAGGAAAACAGCATATTTTATCTGCAAATTCAGCCTCAAGGTCCCCAGGTCCTCTCCTACCAGATTTCCAACACAACCCCTTCTATAGTGAGATTCTAAAAATACAGCTAAAATGTTCAGAAAGTCTATGCTGTACTGAAAAAAAAAAACAGTTTTCTTCCATCTGATGTATCAAGAAGTTAAATTAATTAATCATGGAACAAATAAAACTAGCTAATTAGATCAAACGATCACTAATATATAGGAATTCTGTTTGAGAGGACCATCACCAATAGCTTGCCATCCAGAAGTGAGAATGATGGCCTTCGTGTTTTCTTTTTGTATTATTTCTTCTGATCATTTTAAAAAATTATGTGTATTTTAAATAAGTAGCCTTTGAGATTATTTTGGACCACCTGTCCAGAGAACAGAGACAGGAAGAGGTGGAAAACAAGTAGTAAAGAAAGCAACTACAAGCCTTGTAGCTTTCAGAAATAGTTGGTAAGTAATGCAGTCAGTCACTACCCATCCATATGTGTTACAATAGTGTAGATTAAAAAAGAGCTATATTTGTAGCTATATTTGGTAGAGATATTCACTAAATTCTAGGTCGTGCTAGTTCTTGGAGATTTTGTTGTTCTTTAATAAAATTGTTTTTAAACTGCTCTGTTAAATGTCTTTCCAGCAAATCACAACATTTTTATGCCCTAATAAATAAGGGTATAGTGAATTTAATTTTTTGGTATCTCTTAAGTGGCTCAGAGTGATCTTTCTAAAGACTGTGTTCCTGCATTATTTATATCCTGTAAAAGGCAGAGAAGAGTGGACTAGCCTAACGACTCTGAAGATTGACCAGGAGCTTTTTTTCTGGTTAAGTGTCTACTTTTCTTGTTTTTGTCAATTAAAGTTCATTTGTTGAGCTACCTCTGTACCCTGGTCTGTTTGTTTAATGGGTGGAAGAGCTAAAAAGCAAATGTTTCAGCCGGGAGATGCTTGGCCAAGCTTGGATCATGTAGCTGACTGGTTTGGACAAGTCACTTGTTTTAACTGCTTTTTTATTTTTACTGGAGAAAAACCTTGCTAGGCTTTGAAAACATCCAATTTTCCAGGGATATATGGGTGAGACAGGAGCAAATACATTTGGCTTATGAGTGGACATTGTGGTATGACCAGTGGGTTTTCTCCTAGGAAAGTCTTGCTGCCTGGTAACTGGGAGTGCTTCTGCCTTCAGCTGTGACCTTGTTTCAGGGACAGTCCCAGCTGCAGACAGCTGACTCACCCAAGGTCACCGCCCTTCCCAGGGAAGGTCGTATTCCACTGAGGTGGTAGTACGTAGGTGTGGCGGTCTGGACTCAAAGGAAAGCAACACTGCAGCTCTAAAGCTCCACGTGGGGTCAGCTGAGCTGTCCCTGGGTTCACACCACAGCTCAACTTCTGCCCACACCTGTTGGATTCTCCACCCTTCTGCAGGTATTGAGCCCAGGGTCTTTATTTAATAACCAGGGGACATACTAAACTATGTCTCAGAGCTTGGTTTCTGGGGGCATAAATTGACCAGGAGCTTTTTTTCTGGTTAAGTTTCTGCTGTTCTTGTTTTTGTCAATTAAAGTTCATTTGATGAGCTTACAACAACTGGCATCACAGAAGTTAACCCAATTTTAATAAGCTGTTCATTTCTGGTGAGTTCATTTTGCCAAAAGATAGAAATAGTTTACATTGATTATAGCTAGGGTATTAGCTAAATTCACTTATATATTTTAAAAACATAATGTAGATAACATACAGGATCACAGCTTGTCCCTGGAAGAATTGAATCAGTTGTTTCTTGGCCAATAGTTAAACTACAATACTCTGTTACAGTAAGTAACACCCACCAACCCACAAAACCAACCGACCAACCAACCAACCAACCAACCAATCAACCAACAAAAAGCAACGCTGTCTAGATGTAGCAGAGAATACACATCCCATTTATCTCTTAGAAAATAGGTTATCTTCCTTGTTAGGGTTAGGGTTACAGTTAAGGTTAAGGTTATACCAGCTGATGGTTTGTGCTTAGAGTCTTAGGCAATATGTGAAGTAGTAGAAAAAATAACAATTTATAAAATAGTTACTCTATTTCCTGGCACATTATGGGTGTCTAATAAATATTTGATTTGAATTAAACTAAATATGTGAGAGAATATAGTTTTTGATGAATGAAGTGATTTTTTAAAAATCTAGTTTCTAAGTATCCAGAAAATATGAAAATGTACTCAGTTAAAATTAAATGAATAAGAAAACTCATATTTGATTTCAAAAACTGGTCCTGAAGATTGTTATAAAAATTCAATAGTTCTTTTAGTGTTCAGTGTTCATGCTTTTTACCAATAAAATTGGTCAGTGTAGTGTTCCCTGAAAAACTCATATGATTTTTAGTGTTTTAAGTAGAGAAAGTGAATCTTTCTTAACATCTTTGTGAGGTTTCTAAGAAATGGTATAGTTGTCATATTACTTTGACATTAATCTGTACCTGGAAGTTCAGAGTTAAATTATGTATTCATTTGCAGTGACTTTGGTTACATTAATATATCTGATGTGATTATCCTTTCTTCCTCTGTCCCTGTTCTCTACTTTACATGAATGTTGTTACCCAAGATTATTATAAGATACTTCCAAGACTTTTGTCATCAGGTAGGGGAATGGAAAAATGAACAGATATACAAAATTATTTAGTTGATGAATGAAATCATTACTTTTTAAGTTCCTTTAAGGGATAGGTAAGTGGTTATTACATCACATTCAATAATTTGTAACTATATCTCTATTGTTTTTACAAATATAGAAGAAATGCAGTGTAAACATGGAAAATGCTGAAAAGTGATAAAAAACTTTAAAGAGGTTATCAGAAAATCTAAGGAGTTGAATGGATTTAAGGTAACAAATAATATTTTTCAAACATATTCATTAAACAAATATGTGTATAGAGTATCTGTTTTGTGTGGCACTATCCTTGGTGCTACATTATTGTGACTTTGATAACAATATATCCATCATACTGGGTGTCGCATCCCAGTAGAAGAGCTACACACAATTATTTTAAAATGTCTAGTTCTATTCTATGTGTATACATATTTGTATACATATATTATGCCAGGCAATCAAAATCATACAATCTGTGAAAAAAAAGTAAATGAAGAGGAAAGAGAATTATAGTAGACAAAGGGTACTCTTTTCATTTATGAGGCTAGCAAAAGCTTCCCCAGGGAGAAGATATTTGACCAGGAGCTTGAAAAATGTCAAGGATAAAGCCATGAAAATATCTAGGGGATAAGTGTTGAAATTTGAGGAAACTTCCATTGCAAAAGCATGTAAGTGGAAGTAGGAATTTTATGTATGATATGTTCAAGTCAAGAAACTGAATTAAAATATTAAACCCCTTATTTGTATAAGATGGTTCAATGATATCAAAGGACAAAAACAGAACTTCTTAATCTATTTCTGTTCTTTTAACCAATGTAGGATCATCTTAAAAAATAATGGAAAAATCAAACAATATTATTAGTGATAAGAATGTAGTAGAATAATGTTTAGACACATGAGATGAGGTAACACTCCTAGAATCAGATAATTTATAACTTGCACCTTTCAGAATTCACTGACCAGGAGACAGCTGTCAGGGGTAAGGGCATAGACAGACAAATGTTTCCATTTTCAGGAATAATGGGGAATTGTGAAAAACATATACAGATATTGTGCAATTAATCTCTATTTAATAGGTAATTTGTCGACATTTAAGAAGTCACTAGAGGTTGACATAAGTGTACTTAATAAGTAATGTTGTACTAGATGTCCATTGCTGTTGAAAATAACTGAAAGAATCAAATTTAAGGGAAGAAACATTTATTTTGGCTTCCAGTTTCAAAAGTTTCAGTTGGTAGTTGCTTGGTCCTGCTACCTTGGGCCTGTGTGAGGTGGTACATCATGATAAGGACATGTGGCACAGCAGAATGTTTCATCTCATAGAGGCCATGAAACAGAGAGGGAGAGGCAGGGGCTATGATCCTCTTTCTGATGAGCTCATTTCCTTGCACCCCATGTCCACAAAAGTTCTACCCTCTCAGTAGTGCAAGGGGCTGTGACCACACCTTCAATGCATTTGGCCTTTGGGGGGCATTCCAGGTCCTAGCTATAGCAAATGGGAAATTCCCTTTCAGTTTTGAAAATTTACTACTAAAAATGAATCATAAATAGCATGGGATATTTTTGGCAATGCATTTAACAGCCTCCCATGATATGCTTGTCAGGAAGATGTGAACTATGCCTGGATGATTGTATTTTTATGCAGATTCATAGTTCACCAAACTACTCTACCTTACATTCCATAGCATGGAGATAGTCCTGCAGGGTTCTAAAGATCTAACTTTACCTATGTCCTCTTCAGGATCTTTGAACAGTGACTAAGTTGGAGTAATTTGTGATGACTATTAAACATGTCACAAAGTTATATGGCAGCTAACAGAATCAACATTCAAAACAACTCTGATAACTATATTTCTTTATGGAAACAGAACATAAAATTTAATATAAATACATTTTGAAAATTCCTATGTGTAAGTGAGAGAGAGAGAGAGAGAGAGAGAGAGAGAGAGAGAGAGAGAGAGAAAGAGAGAGAGAAGTACCAACCCCAAATGTGAGAGACATGGCTTGGCAGTTTATCTGAAATAAATCTGCAAGTTACAATTAATTACTATACATCAAACATGTAAGCTGTGCTTTGAAAAGCAAAAGCTGCTCTAAATTGAATGGCATATAAATGACAAAGAGTAGTAATGCCAGTATTAAGTCTCAGTTAGGTATAAAGTAATATATATTCACAATACTTCCACAAAAAATTATTTAGTGCATTCCTACTATATTCTTTTAAACATGACCCCCTTTCTTCAAAGAGATTCCAACTAGTAAGAGGGAAGAACTGTGCTCAGAAACAATAAAAGAACATAGGATTTTATGAAGGAAATAAAAAAGGAAAGAGGAAATAAACTTGTATTCAGTATCCCCTGTGTATCAAATAGCACTTTACTTATATTATTTTATCATCATATCAACCATATGGGGTTGATATTATTACCTCTAACATCTTGATGAAAAATCTTCAAAGGGGATAAGCAAATTTAAAGGCAATAGATATTTCACCCATTTGGAGATTAGGAAATTTTCTCTTGCAAAAGATTGTATTTGAACTGAGTCTTTTTTTTTTTTTTTTTTAGACAAGGTCTTGCTATGTAGTTCAGGCTGGCCTTGAACTCATGGCAAGCCTCACGCCTCAATCTCCCGAGTGCTGGTATTACAGGTGTGCACCACCACATCTGCCTGAACTGAATCCTGAAAGAGAAGGATTTAGATTTAAGGGTGGGGAAGAAAAGAGCATGACAATAAATGCAAATCTGGATTCATTTAGAAAACAGTGTACAAAATTTGGTCCAAGCAGAGGGGAGTATGGGAAACACAATGTTGGAAAGATAGTTTGGAGCCAAACTGTGAAATATTTTGACTGTTGGCTAAGATTTTGAAATTTATTTGCCTAAAGATTGTTTGATAACAAATCTAAAGTAGACATAAATTTGAGGGAGAGAACATTATGGAAAAGATATTATTTGATGGAGAAGCAATGAAGACTGAACTAGTCAGATTATGCAAAAGAGTATGGGTTCGAAATATGTTTATAAAGATAGGAACCATTGGATTTCATAACTGATTGAGTATAGAGGGTAAGGGAAAGTGAGGCACTGATGATTACTGTTAGGCTTGGACAAGTGGGAAAATATTATCTTCATTAACCACAATAAATTAAGAACAAAATATAGATTTAGAAAATAAATGAAGAAGTTAGTTCTGAAATGAGTGAATTTGTAATGCTCATATCTGGCACATACTAGATCATGGAGTCCAGCATGACATTTCTAGTGAGGAAACTATTTTAGGGATATGATGGTCCAATAAAATTTGTGTGAAAGAATCCATCTAGGATGGAGAGTGCCCTGTACATAAAAGTATTTGCAGATGAAAATTTAAGAGAAATAAAGAATTATTGAGCTTGTTTAGAAAAGGAAATACCAAAGAAGCCAGTAGGTGCACAGAAATATTTGAAGTGTTGTTTTGCAGTAAGCCAGACACATGTGTATTAGATTGATCTAGAGGGCAGTTTTGTTGTGATTCCATTAAGGTCCTGTTGGCTGTTACCAGATAGGATTGGGGTTGGAAGAGACGATCAATACACCTCAAAAGGAGTCCATCTTCCAAAGAGAAAACAGGTGTAGTCATATCTAAAGTGTCTAGGGTCCAGAAAAACCTGCAGTAGGAAGTTCACCTAGAACGAAGGAGGGTAGGGTTCCGGGAGGAGGTCTTGATTCAATGCCAAATTCTGCAGTGGTGCTGAAAACTGAATACTTAGGCCAGGTGAACAACAGGCCTCGGGTTTGGCATTCGGCATTATTCATAAGTGGCGTGTCAAGGAAGGACAGTACATTAAAGGGGATTTAGGTATGACGGGCAATGAGAGAATGGTGCCCAGAAGTAAAGGAAATTTTATAAAATATGTTTTCCTTGCACACAGGTACAGATTGTTAACTTATGAGAATTACCATTGTGATAATGAAGTCATGACCATGTATTCAGTTTTCAAAAGAAGAGCCAAGTAAGTTTACCTGGAGTTCAAAGAGATATAAAATTTCTATTTTTAATAAAAATTGTGGGCTGAGAAAGAACAGATTTTTATTAACATCTGAAAAGGAAAAACAGACTTTATATTTATCTTAACTTTCTACTTTCTACTAAAGACGAAAATAAAATAAAGGTCACAAAGAGCAATTGTAAACATAATATCCAGAAGCTGAGAAATTTTGCCTGGCCATTGCTGTGGGCTGTTTCCATACAAGCAAATAACATAAAAGTTAACCAGTTGCCCAACCACGTACATATTCAGCAAACAGTCTTGCTACTGCAACGCACAACTGTAGCAGTTGGACTGCTGGTATTTCAGGCTCTAATTTTTCAAGTAATTGTTCAAATTTTCCATTTTGCTTCATTTTTGAAATGAACAACTTCTCTCATTCCAGCACTAAGTCTAAGCTTTTTGAAAATGTGTTGTTAAGTGTGCTGAGCTGGATGGAATTTGACATACAGCATGGTATAATGTAAAAGCCTGAATGCAATATTAGTTAAAATAAATAGAAGAGCTCAACCTAAATACTGATTTCTTCATAATTACTAAGGTATCTACAATTCTCAATAACTAAGTAAGAAAGATAGATTTTCAGTATTGGGGGAAGGAATGGGAAACAAAAAATAATCATTCGGTTCTGCACAGGAGACATTGCAATGGCTGCCACAGGAGGAAAGCATCATTCTAATATCCTGTTTCCTGGGAACTGGAAGGTAGGACAAATATGAGGAAACATTCGATTGTAAAGTAAAAGTCTATACATTAAAAATATGAGAAACTTGAGAAAAATAAATGTTTTCCAAGAAGAGAGTAGAATGTGCAATTGAGTAATGATAAACATTACAACATGTTATGCCACAAAATGGGTAAAATTATCAGCATTCTGTAATTTAAATTTTTAATTGTATTTTTCAAATACTACAGTATAGAAGAAAACACTGCTTTGAGCCATATTCTTTAAATTAACATTTAGGCCCTTCAGAAACAAGCAACGAGGTTGAAACTACATCATTTCTTTCATGGCAAATGTGAAGCACTGAAATTTGTAGGTCTTGATGAGTCATAGGATTAAACCAAGGATGTACCTGTAGATATCAAAAGGCCCAAATTTCACAAAGTTGCTTTGTAGTCAGCAACCAACAAATGATCAGTCACATGAGTAGTCAAGCAAAGTATTATTTTTATAGCGGATGTGTAGTTTTTCATATACATAAACATAGGTGATATTTATTTCTTCTGTGAAATAAGTTCCCTGCTTAGGAAATATAAAATTACCCTTTTCAGAAACACAGAACTACTTAACTTGCATGTAACAATGCATAATTGCAGAAGCCAGTGCTAAAAATGTATGTACTTAGCTTTTTGAAAAGAACCTTCTATGTTTTTATTTTACTCAAAAGGTTTTTCCCCCTTTTATTTATCTAGCATTGGTATTCCATACAATAGATCTGGAATAGTTATTAGAGTGGAATGTGATGCTTGGGGTAAAAATTATTTTAATGCTGCTCATTAGATACAAGAATCTCTGATACTAATGACATGACATTCATAACTTCATGAGACGACACGTATAAGAACACACAGGCTTAAAAAATGAGCCCTCCCATCTATACACATACACACCCCACACCAAATAGAAAAGTTATTAACTCCTATTAAAGGTAAAGAGGGATAGGAAGCATTATTGAGCCCACATCTGCACAGAGCTAGTCAATTGTAAGGAATGGAACATATTGACATCAAAGAAAAATCTTAAATTACAAACCCAGATGTCTTCATCATGGTGAAATGCATAAATTTCAGAGTTTCCCAGAGATCCAAACCTTGGGATCTTCCAGAATCCACCCTAAAACCTTTCAAATTTCAACCTTAAGAGGATTTGTCTTTTAAGAGCATCTTTGGATAGCTCCTCTGACGCTGCTTCTTTCCAAAGCACTGGTCTGAAAAAATGTAGACAGCGTTTCAGTAGAGAAACCTCGATTCTCAGGATGCTACCCAGTTTGTCTCTAGTTCTCTTTCTACATTTTAAACCGAGGAAGCATGGAAACTTCCTATCAAATGTTATGGGAGAAGCATCATCAATCTGCACACAGAACACTTTTTTGTTTTGGTTTTTGACAACAGCATCATCAGCTGCGGAAGCATCAGGGCCCTTTCTTCCTGAGAATTTGACCTGCATCCCTCCCTCCCTCTCAACCCCACCTCCACTCCCTGCTTCGGAAACCCTGGAGCCGGAGCGAGCCCCTCCCCGGCCCTGCCCCCAGCCTGCCAGCGCTGGCGGATGCGGGAAGGGAGGGGCTGGGGAAAGTAAGTTGCAGGCTGCGTTGTCTCACCTTCCATGCCTGTTGTCATGGAGATGGGCTCCAGCCAGCGGACCGTAGGGTGGCCGGTTTGTCTGTGCTCGCGATCGCTTCGGCAACCGCGCACAAGGCGCGCTCTGGGCACTTGCGTGGGGACACAGGACCGCGGGGACACGCTTTTCCGGCCTGCTTGTGTCAATGCCTGTGTCTGTTGGCGCAGACCGAGGACCTGACCCCCCTCCCCAAGTGCGTGCGCGCGCGCCTGTGGATTTGCGGGAGAACGGATGTGCAAACACGAGCGCGCGTGCAGACGTGTCTGGCCCGGTCTGTGTGTGAGACCGAGAGGAGGAGGGGAGGCCTGGCCAGGCCAGCAACAGGCTCTGCTCTTCAGCGCTGCCGAAAACGAACGAGGAAGAAAGAGCGAGGCGCGGACTCCCGTCCATCTCCCACCCTGAAGGCTGGCGGCCGGCGCGCAGGGCCGCTGCCTCTTTCCAGGACAGGAAAGGGGTTAATGCATTTCTTGCAGAATTCCTGGCTTTTGGGCCCGCCGCGGTCCGTCTGGACCGGGGGCATTTTGCTATCCGTGGAGACAGTCTCGCCAAACAGGAGAAGCTAAATGTAACCGCGTTTATTCTCTTAGGGCAAGGGAAAAGTGAGGCGAACCTATGATGGTTTAACCTCGGACTAAATGCGTCACTGGTAATTCTTTTCCCCATCCTTTCGCGTGGGCTCGTCCCCTCCACACCAGGAGCCGGCGCTTGTGCGCTGTCCGTGGTGCTGAAACGTTGCGCAGCAAGAACTCTCCTCAACACAAGCCAGAACATGCCAAGATGAGCAAGGGACGCTCCAATAAAACCTTCAGATAGCCGTGAGGCACTTTTTCTCAACAGTGCTGGATATGTAGGTTGCAAATAAATCGCGTTGGAAGCAAAACAGAACAAATCAAAACAAAACAACAGAAACTCCCCCCCCCGGGGGGGGGTTCTGCTTGCTTCTCCAAACCTAGTGTTGTTTCCCAGTTCCAGTCATGTTTGGCTCTGTCTAGAAACAACAATTTGTATGCACCTTCCTACAAATTTAATTATGCACCTTATGAACTATGGAACTGTCAAGTTTTGGGGAAAATAAAAATATAGAACTGGGACACCATTTATGTTAAAAAATTAAAAGCTGAGAACCTATAAGTGACCGGGTTAAATAGTGAAGCAAAGACAACATTTATGATTATCTGAAGTATTCGCTAATTTGGGGAATTTAACACTCTTTATAAAAGTTGGACAAAATATAACTGGGTGTTCATTTGGGGCCATATAAGAACAAAGTTGTCCTTTTAAAAGAATTTAAAGCTATTAAAACATCCTAAAAGTTTAGCTCACTGCTCATTGTGAAAGAGTGGGAGACGGACGGTCTTCCAGTGACAGTTCCATAGCTATAGTTTTATTGACTCTTTAAAAAACGTATTAAAGGCCACATGCTTTATTAGCACTCCGGGCTAAAAGAGTACTTCTTGAAAATTAGTGTACAGTGAGGCCCCTGAAGCTCTTTCTAAAATAAAATGCATATTCTGATTCAGTAGGTGTGACATTGGGTCTCAGGGTTTGCATTTCTAACAACATCCTAGGTGATGCCAGAGATAGCTGGTCTTAGGACCACAGCACCACCAGCAAGGAACTAGTGATACTGTCTTTTGGAAACACCATTACTCACAGCTTGTGAAATGAGTTTATTATCCTCTCTCTATTAGTTTATGTTTCCAAAGGGTTGCAAGAACAATCATTCAAATCAGCTCAAAAGTTAATTTCATAAACATTTTGTTTGTACATTACTACCAAATGATTTGTAAATTTGGTTCATTTGATGTTGACATCGTTTGGACCCATGCTATAGTAGATTACACTCTACATTTCTGTGCTATTCCTGCAATCACCCACTCTCCCTGGAAGCTTTCTTCAAAGGAGGTGAACCAAGTTACAGAGTCTGTTGTTGATATACTAGCTCTATTTTAAGAATTTATTATGTTTAGTGATTTTGACTTTAAAATAGTAAACACTCATGGAGCTGATTTTAAAAACCTGGATGTTACAGCTGTAATTCTCAATCAGTTCAGAAAGTAGAGTAGCATGACTGTTTCATTGATCATGTGTGTGACTACTGATCTGTCAGATTATTGCCAACCTAAACATAAAATGTGTTAGTGGAATATATAGTGAATGTTTAAATTTAAAAAGATTTATTACAGTAAAGTGCACATTGATGTTAATCCCTTTATAATACTCCTTCTTGTTTTAAACATGCTTGTCCGATCATTTTTGAGACTTTTTGAAGCAATTCTGGAAGTCCTTTTCTGTGAGTGTCTTTATTTGTACTGCCATGATTGTCATGGTTTTCTTGATGTTAGGAATTGGTTAAAAACATTCACCTTTTATACTCATTTTGATTTAGGGGAAGAGCCAGAACTCACATGGTGCCAGATATGATAAAAAAGGTAGATGAGGACACAATGTAATTTTTTTTTACAAGCTTGCCTTTCCATTGGATGGCGTTTGGCAATAACGTTCACCATAGTTTTGTCCATTCCATAAAGACACTCATCAAAGAGGACTTTCAGATCTGCTTTGGAAAGTGGCAAGAGTGATGGCATGAGTGTGTTTGAACACAGGCAGAGTATTTTGGAGGGAATTAATGGCAATGTTTTTTACTGTAATAATTTTTTAAAGTTTAATCATTCACTATGTGTTGAGCACATCTCATACAAAGATTTTGAAGGTTGCTCTGGTTGGTTTTCTTTTTTGAAAAAAATCCATACCTACATCATTTGACACAGTACTCCCAGTTAATGCTCTTGAACTGATGCCAAAAGAAGGCTTTAACTATGAATTAGGTTCCTTAGTGTTAGTTGATACATGACCTTGACCTTTTCAAGCTATATGAACGGTGATGTTATTCTCAAAAGTCTGCAAAGTGGCTCATTCTGGAAAGCATAATGGATTAAAAAATCCATTATATTCCACTTATTTTGCTAGATGCTGGGATACAAAGATAAATGAGATTTTTTTTGTTTACCCTGGAGGAGGTAAATTATAAAAAAATAACAACACAGCAAGTTCTACAAAGTTCTCAGGAGCACAGAAATTAATATGCTATTTATAGTTGATTGTCCATTGCCAAAGAAGTGGCAAAGAATTATAGAAGTGAAGCTGAACAGTTGAACTTCAAGTCCTTCCCTCTTTAGAAAACTGTTGGTATGAGAAATATGAATGCTGTCCTAAAGCTCATGTGGTTAAGCTATAGTTTCAGAGAGACCATGATTTATCTTCTGAGCAACACCATTAGAAAGATAGATAAATGTGCATGTGTGTTGCATTTTACATCTTCCAAGGCAAAATTGACTTTACTGTGTGTTATGGTTTGTGTCTAGATGTCCCCACAAAGCTCCATGCAGTCATGTGGGGAGGGCTTTTCAGAGGTGGCTGAATCTGGACTTTGTGATTGATTCGTGGTCCACTGCTAGGATTGGGGTGCGAGCACTATGCCCACTCTAGGGCCAGTAGCCTACATACAATACAAGGGACAGAAAGAGTCTTCTCTCTCCTTTGTTGCCTTGCTATAGTCTGCCTGCCATGAACTGTTCTCCTCTGTGATGGCCATCTGCCAAGCCACCCTGCCTTGGAGCTGGCCAATTATGGACTAAAATCTCTACAAACTCTTAGCCGAAAAAATCTTTCCTCCTTTAACTTTAGGTGTCAGCTATTTTGTCTCAACAGTGAGAAAAGTAACTAATACACTATGTTTTGACATTACACACCTAGTTTTGACAAAAATATTTTATATGAGATAACTTCCAGGTTATAATCTTCTCTACATGGTTGTTACTAAAGTCTTGGTCTATATATCACTATTTATTCTTAGGAAGGTACCTAAAGAATTTAACACCTTTAGATATTCTCTCAAAAATATTTCTTTCAATATCAACTTCATGACTTAAATTCTTACACTCTCTCTCCCAAACCAATCTAGGGTAGATGGTGTTTCCTTTACACAATGAAAATTGTGTTACTGATCATATTTTACAATTTCTTTCAGTTACATAGGATGTCGAAACTGCAGCAGTTAAAAATTAATAGAGAATCTTAAGGCTTTTTATATTTGTGATCTTTCTCTATTGGGTTAGGTTCTTGCTAGTCTTTAGATCTCAAATGGCCCCCCAAAGTCTCATATTCAGAGATGGAGCTTGTCTGAAAGGGGCTAGAGGCATGGCCTGGAAAATTGGATAGTCTCCTGGCCCTTTCCTTTGCTGTTTCCTGGCTACCATGCAGTGCACAGCTTTCCTCTGACAAACCTTTCTACCATGCTGCTTCTGCCTTGGAGCCAGCTACTACTGAAACTGGGAGCCAAAGTAAAACTCTCTTTTAAGCTGTGTGTGTTAGCTATGTTTTCCTAATCACAGGAAAGAGATCAGTGCACTATTGAAATTTGGTTATCTCTGATAATGGTGTTTTAAAAAATATATATTTATGTAAATGTCATAAAATCAGAAATGGAATAAATAAATAAATGTATTTTCACTCTGAAAATGTTGACCACTGAGTGAGTGTATATGGTTGTTTTATGAATTTCTTTTCACTGGGATACTAAAATGTAGAAAAGTATGTCAGTAATTAGCTAGGAAGATAGAAATCTGAATTATAATGAATAAATATTAGAGTGTTAATTGGCGGAAGAGATTTTTCTATTTGGATAATTACAGATCAGGTCATCCTCACAACACTTCATTTGTCTGTTTCTTTCTCTATGCAGAAATTAGTATTCAAAGTATGACTAGGACTTTTTGTTATGTCTGAGTTTAGAACCATTAATTATGTACCTTAGTAGAAGACATGATGACTGTAGGAATTTACAATGCATGACAACCCCTTTCCCATGAATACACTCTAGAAAGAGGATGTCACATGGAAACTGAAGGCAAGAATTTCTTCTAACATTCAACCCAAAGTTCTTTTCAATTTTGTTTGCATGAATTTTTGCCACCTTGGTGCCAGCTGGCTTCTTGCTCTGAGGTTTTGTGCAGTTGGATCATTCCTTGAAGTTATAGTAAGGCCAAGATATTACTTTCAACTTTTCAGGAAAATTTGTATCTCATTTGGCTGAAGTTTGATAGTTCTTCCTGAGAAAAAATGTTTAATGTAGTTAGGGCCTTTTATTTGACTATTACTATTAACTCAAACATTGAATTCCACAATTGTGAAATGCAAACTATTTTTAAGTGTGTTAAAAACAAACATAAGTTATTTCTGGTATGACTTTTAGATTAATGATTACATAGCTTTAGATGATTTTGATAATTAGCTATATTAAAAAGTCAACTTTAAAAATGCACGTCTACCTATTTTCAGTCAGTTTTAGCTATGCATCCTTTTTCCTAGTTGGGTTATTTTAACATTTTTGAAGGGTGTTTAAGAATAACTTTGAAATTTCAGCAAGAACTGTATACCTCCTCTCTAACAATACATATATACAGTCCTCTTGTTCATGATCCAATCATTCATAGGCTTTCAGAAGCTCATTTCTATAATCCCATTGTAATCCAAGGAACCCACTTAAGAACTTCTCTTCTACAAGCATGGATCCTGATCTCATTTCCAGTTTTGTAGCTAAATATCAAATGGTTTAAAGTTCTGTCTTTTTAAAATTACACAGTAAGTTCTCTATATTTTTCTTAGCATTGTTTCTCTAGGTCGTTTTACCATTGATCTCTCAAGAGTAGTCAATGTTGAATGTGCTGAACATGGATTACAGTGTACAGTAATAGGGTGATTAGATTTGATTAGAAAATGACTGCGTTGGATTTGTCAACAGTGAAGAAATTATCTAAGTGAGTGGACTCATGAGAGAATTGAACATGATGGCACTTCAGTGTAGATAATGATCAAATTACTGGGTCCCACTGAAAATGAGATGTGATGTTTTGCTGCTAAACTTTCCTGCAAGAAAAATGCACTAAATATTTCAGTTCCAAGTGATCCATTTAAATGAAATTTTATTTAATTGATTTTAATTTTATTGCTCATAAGGTTTGGTTTATTTAAGTTTACATCAAGCCCTGGGACTATATTTCCCCTTGAATTTGATGGTATGATGTAATAACTTTAGCACAATCTCTACAGATGAATGAGTTATAAACAGTGTCATGTACAGGAAGTGGCTAAGTTATATTACTTGGTTAAAGAAACATAGGAACAGAAGCAGTTCTTTATAAAATTACAATATATGCTTCTGTAATATGAATCAATTAGTCTGTAACTGACAAGTAGGATGTCAAAAGAATGTGGAAATGCATTTTATATGGGATTTCTCTCAGTACATTAATGTTTTCACTACCAAGTAAAAGCAGCTGAGCTCTAAGTCCTCCCAGCGGAGAGTAGGAAGCTACGGAGGAAGGCAGTCCTGTATCTCCTGCTCATTTTCTCCCTCTTTCCTCCCTGGCACAGGTAGATGACATGCTGTCTTGCAAGTGAATATTAAGCCAGGTGTAGGGGAGCTCACCTGTCATTCCAGCACTTCGGAGGATAACACGGGTTGAGTGGCATAAGTTTAAGACCAGTGTGGGCTACATAGTGAGTTCAAAGCCAGTCTGAGTTACTAGTTAACTATTTTAGAAAGACCTGTCTCTCTCAAAAAGAAAAAAAAAGAAAGAAAAAGAAAAAGAAAAAGTGCATAATACACAATGCTTCCTGATTTTTATGCACTTGCCCCTATTTTTATAATGTAATATTTCCTCATATTTCTCCCCATCATTTACTTTTAACCAAAGCAGATTTATGAAATTTTAAATATATTGTGAAATATATTTGAACGTGTATTTTTTTTATGTGCTAGCACTTTTATTAGATTTGTAAATATTTTTGTAGTGCTCTGGTTGCGACACTGATAGCTTTTACACTGCCCCCCTCCATCTTGCCAGATAGTTTATAAATTGAATAGACTATATTTAAAAGCATTTTTAGGGGCCAGGGATATAGCTGAGAGCACAAGAACCTGCCTGGCAAGCGCAAGGTCCTGAGCTCGATTCCCCATACCAAAAATAAAATAAAATAAAATAAAATAAAATAAAAATAAGATAAAAGCAGTTTTAGGCTTACAAAAAATGTCAAGTAAAGAGCACAGAAAGTTTGCATGTATATCCCTTTCCCTCATCGTTCCACCTGCTAGTATGGTGACATCTTGAATTAATGTGATACATTTGTGAGCAATTGATAAATCAATACAGATATATTATAATTAACAAAATTCTACAGGTCATACTAGAATTCTTTCTTTGTGTTATTCAGTTTTATGCCTTTTGACAAATGTACAATGTTATGTACCCAGCCTTATATTATCAGGCAGAATAGTTTCAGATTGGCTGGGGATATAGCTCAGTGGAATAAGCGCTTGCCTAGCAAGTGCAGAGTCCTGAGTTCGATCCCCAGTACCCCCCCCAAAAAAGAATAGTTTCACATTCCTAAATATCCTGTGTATTCATTTCTATTTATTGCTCAATATTCCATTGCATAGCTATACTGCTGTTTATCCATTCATATGTTAAAGGACCTCTTGGTTGCTTCCAATATTTGAGCATTATAAATAAAGATCTAAATATTAATGTGCAGACTTTTGAGTAGACATACTTTTGAAGTTGATCTTTGCAAGTAATTGTGAATTAGTTGCTGGATTGTATGGGAAGGTTTTGTTTTGCTTTGTAAGAAAATGTCACACTGGCTTCCACAGTGTCTGCATGGGTTTGTATTCCTACCAGCAATGAATGGCAGTCATCACCATATAGCTTTGGATTTTAGTCATTCTAGCAGAACTAATTACTTTTCATAATTTTTTAACATGATCTTCTATATTTACAATATTTTTTCCGTAACAGTCCTCTAGACTTTAGATGATGCTCTGGAAAGAACAAAGTCTAATTTTTCAGAAAAGTCGTTGACACTAGTTTGCAGACATAGTGGGTGTTCAAATGTAGAAGTCCAGTTTTTAGTGCATAAACATTCCTCGAAACCACAGTCACTTTGGGACTTTAGAAATATCAGTACATCTATCCTGACAGTACTACCATGAAATTTCCTTAGTGACCCCAGGATATGGCAGCGAACTTTCATTTGAGATTTGTCAGTGGAGTTAAGAAAATAGTGTGTGTCTTGATCACTTTCCTCCTCACAGGATTAAAATACCCAGCACCCACAACTTATAGGAGGAGAGGATTATTTTGGCTCAAAGTCGGAGTTAAAGGTCAGCAGTGCCAGGGCAGGATGGTATGGCAGAGGCGCAGAGTGGAGAAAAAGCTGCTTACTTCATGGAGTCCAGGAAACAAAGAGTGAAGGGAGGGGTAGGGAGGGAGATATATCCTTCCAAGCAACACGCGCAGTGATCACCTCTTTTGAACAAGTCCCATCTCCTAACAGTCTTCAGCTATAAGTTCCTCACTGGGCTAATCCCTTGATGAGTATGCAGTTGCCTCCCATAAGGCTCACCCATAGTTGCATGAGGCTTTCTGGGAACACCCAGATATAGACCACAACATTCTGCCCCTGGCCCTCAAAAGACTCATGAACATCTCCTTAGGCAAAAGGCAGTTAGTCCATCTCTAAGAGTTGCCAATATCCTAATTGTTCCAGCATTGCTGAAACATTCAAATCTGCGATGTCCTCTGAGACATAAAGCAAACTCTTAGCTGTGAGTCCCTGAAAAAAATCAAAAAGAAAATTAAACACTACATATATGTAATGGCAGAGGGCAAATATTCCCATTCCCAAATGGAGGAACACAAGTATAGAAAGGAATTGGATGAAAACAAGACTGAAACCCACAGGGCAAACAAATTCCTGTATATCTATGTCTTAGTTACTTTTATTGTTAGTGAGACAAAATCCTGGACACCTAAATTTAAAGGAAAAAAGATTTATTTCACCTTGCAGTTTGTAGAGGTTTCAGCCCATAGTCAGTTGGCTCCAGGGCAGGGTGGCATGGTAGAGGGGCATTGCTGAAAAGAAAGTTCATGGCAGGCAGAAGGCAGCAAGTAGCAAGCAGCCACCCCACTTTCCCCTTTTATCCCAAACAGTCTATCAGCCCTTTGAGTGGTGCCACCCAGAACTCTGTTAATTCCAATCAATCAGTGGACTAATATATTACCACACACACTTAATCCCCAATATCACATGCCCTAAATCCAGCCGGCTCCAAAAAACCCCACCATAGAATGCATGAGGCTTTCATGTATGCAAGCCATAACACCCGATATAAGCCATGACACTTTGTGACCAGCACCTATGGCTAACTGTGATAAAATGTTGAATTCCAAAGGGCTTGGATGGCCCTGCCCTATGGCATTGGTTGTAGCTCTCATGGCTTCTCTCTTATACTGGCTTTGCTCACTGGTCTTGGCTTTCCACAGACCTTCTACATTCCCAACTTCTCCAGCTTCTTGGGTTCTCCACTGCATTTCTGGCTTTGCTGTCACAGATTCACATACAGTCCTCTCAGGTCCACATTGCTTGGTCTCCCAGGCCTTCTTTGGAAATCTGGGTGGAAGCCTCCATGGTCCTGTAACACCTGCCTTCTACATACCTACAAAATAAGCACCATATGGATGATGCCAAGGTCTGCTGCCAGTTTAAGTAGTAGGTAGACCCCTTTCAATCATGGCTATAGAGGGCTCTGAGTGCCAGCATGGTTGAGTACAGGGAATGAATCCTGGAGAACCAATTCACTTAGCAACTCTTCTCCAACATAGTGCCTGGGGCTCTCTTCTCAAGTAAAAACTTTACAGTTTTATACCTTACAGTCTCCAAAGAATGGGTCTGCTGATTTCTGACAGACCCTCAGCCATTTCTTCCTATTGTCTTGATCCAAAATACTTAACTTCTTTTTAATGCTAATCTTTCCAGCATCCAAACTCTCCCCAGCTTCATCTTTGTAGTCCTTTTCTTTCTGGTAAAACAGAAAACCTTTGAAATGGGCTTTGCTCTTGAAATCTGTCTAAAAGCCCCCAAAGGTGTCCATATCACAGCTCCAACATTAGGCTGCCTTGAAATTTCCTCTGCCAGAATAGTCTACAGCCCTTAACATCAGTCTTCCACAAAGTCTCAGGACATGAGCAAAATGTAGATGGATTTTCCAACAGCGTATAACACATATACCCTGGAATACAACTGCCAGTGTGATCATTGTTCCCAACTGAAAATTCCAAATACGGCCTTTCCAGTCTATTTCTATGAGCACTTTGACAAGAATATACCATTATGAACAACTTACAGCATCCTACTACTGCTTCTCCAGCCAGCATCTCTAAATCTTTCCAAACGTTTCCTGAGAACCATTTCTAAAACTTTTAAAACCACATGGTCAGGTACAGTCCCAGCAAGCACTTTTCTGGTACCAAAATCTGCCTTAGTTACTTATCTTGTTTCGAGACAAAATACCCTATAGATACAAGAAGATTGAGAAGTTTCAGTCCTGGCATTGTTGGTCAGCTCTAAGCAGTTTAGCATGGTTGAGGGGGAATGGCAGGGAAGAGCTCCTCACATGATGGAGGGAAGGAAGCAGAGACTGAAGGGAGAAGATGGAATGGAGATATATCCTTTCAAGTCATGCCCCTAGTGACCCACCTCTTCTGACGAGACTCTACCTTCTAACTCATTCAGCTATCAACTTATCAGTGGACTAATCCATCGATGAGAATCTAATCACCTTCCACAAACACTACTTATGAGCACATGAGGCTTTGGGGGAACATCCAGATATAAACTATTAGCAGTATGTCAGAAGGTTTTTACAGTCTTTATCTTATTGAGAGATACAGGAACTTCTAAATCTGACAGACACAATGGATGAATGCATTATTAAAACCAAGTAAAACAGAGATCAGGCTTAAGAATCCCATTAGAAGACAAAACCAGTTAGGCCATTGAGGCAAAACTGAATTTAGGCTGTTTCTTACAAATGTCTCTGAAAATGATAAGTGAAACTTAAGTTGTCTCCCAAAAACACACAAGACAATAACTTTTAGCTAATTCTTTGCCATCTAAAAGCTTCAGTGATAACTCCCCAGTAATGCACAGACTAAAACCCTTTCTCAGGCTGGGGTTGTAGCTCAGTGGTAGAGACCTTATCATGCGTGACTGGGGTGTTAAGTGTGATCCCTAGTGGAGCAACAAACAAACAAACAAACAAACAAAAAACTCTTGTTTGCTTTCCAAGTCAGTCTGTAATGCCTGGCCTCTGTTCTTTTTTCTATAATTTTCAGCTTGCGATCTCAGAGTTTTCAAACTGATCTTTGTGTGTATAGTTAACTTTAATCTTTTATTTGATCTTTTTTTATTTTTGACGGGATGATTGAAGCAATGAATTGAGCAACCTGCTCTTTAGTGCCTGAGTACTCAGCAAGTGGGTTCCATGGCTGAGAAACTGGGCCACCATTACCCTACTGATAGCGAGTGCCAACTTCACCCTTTCAAGCTCTCCCTCTTATGAGACACTGCTGAAATCCTGTTACCAGTGTCTTTCAACCTAAATTCTACAACGAGGGAATACAGTTGTCAAGTGTGGAGGGATGAAGAGAAGGAGAAACCATTAATCTCGGCAGCAAACACAGGTAACTTTGTGAGGCCCAACAAATGGCAGATGGGATGAGCTGTGGGCAGCTGCTGGGCATCAGGAGCCCTTGTCATTCCTGTCCTTCTTACATTTTTGAGTCCTACTAGTGACGCCTAGACTTTTGTTGTTATTGCAGCCCTGCTCATGATTATGAAAACCTCTAAGACTTGATGAATTTTTTCTTACATGAAATATCTAAATATTTGACTGAATTTAAAACTGTTTAAATTAACTCCTGGAAAAAATTAAGAAATGAAAATTTGGAAATACATGTTATTAGGTTTGTTTTCATACATCCTGCATCCATACACCTATAAACGCATTTAAACAGTTTGTGAATTGAAGGGTATCAACATGAAGCCACTCCTGTCTGTTCTTCTGTGAGGTACTGTGACAAAAGGAATCACATTTGTAAACTCCTGCGAAACTGTTGTTCCCATTAAGCTAGCTTAATAAGCAGCCATCTGGAATGGGTGACTCTAACTGAAACGGGGTGTAATAGAGCAAAAGGACACACTTCTCAGAAAACTGAAGTACAGACAGCCAATGGTGATACCTAAAGGAAATGAAAACAATTTTTCTTCCCAAACATCAAATTTGGTAAAGAGAAGTCCAGGGCTCATGCGAAGGTTCTTCAGGGTCCTCCATGCTTTTGTTTCTTACTTTCCTGCTCTGCTAGCCTGAGATTGTGGGGTTTTCCTCATCCTGGTTAATTCACAGATGCTCGTGGACAGGAATGAAATAAATGAACTTATGAGGAAAGTAAAAAGCAATGAAATCCAAAGTTCCAGGTATATTACTTCTTACAACTCACTGGATAGATCTATGTTCTGGGTCACTCCTGATACTTGCAGTTGGCAAATTAGGACTCTAAGCAAGATTGTGATGCTGTCAGTAAGCGATATGGAGAACAGATGTTGGGTAGGAAACTTGTGGTAGCCTGTCCAAAATCAAAGGAGCAAATAAAAAATGTAGATGATGTATTCAGAAAAAAACATTTAAAAAGTAATAATTGAATGACCATGTCATGGAAGAAATTATTGAGCAAATCAGCCATTTAAATTTCAAACTATGGGGCTGGGGATATAGCTCAGTGGAATAAATGCTTGCCTGGCAAGCACAAGGTCCTGAGTTTGGTCCCTGGTACTGCAAAAAAAAAAAAAAAAAGTTTCAAACTATGAGCTTCAAGATTAAGTATAGTTGCCAGCAATTAAACAGGATGGAAATTTATTTTGTATTGTTGCATTTGGGTTCCAATCACAAAGTTACTATAGCCCCACTTGGTGCAAAGGTTCAGTGGTTCAGTGGAGACCCCAGAAGTTTGGGGAAGCCAGGAATATGGATTGTCTGAGGAAAACTGCAAGGCAGGAGCACAGCAGGCACGAGAGAGAAGCCATGGGAGCTACAACCACCAGAAGTGCCATAGAGGCAGAGCTGCGCTAGCCCTATGGAGCGCACATCTGGCCGCGGATTGCCTCCAATGCTGTACACAGAACTGCAGGATTTGATGTTTTCCCTGCTGGATTTTGTACTTGCTTTGGTCCCATTCCTTTTTTTCTCCCTGTTTGTAACTTTTGGAGTGGATATGCCTGTCTTGTGCCATTGAATGTTGGAAGCCTTTACTTTCTTTTCATTTGTACAGGGGTTCATAGTTAAGAGTTTGTCTTAAATCTGTCTCTCTTTTTTTGTCTTTTTGAGACAAGGTCTTGCTATGCAGTTTAGGCTGGCCTTGAGTTTAGTTCGTAGCCCAGGCTGGTATCAAACTTGCAACAATCTTCTTGCCTCAGCCTCCTGAGTGCTGGGATTACAGGCGTGCACCATGCTTTAAATCTCAGAGGAGATGTGGGACTTGGAACTATTAGGACTTTGGCAACTCTTAGAGGGGGACTAAGATGCCTTTTGTACAAAGGAATGTACATGAGTCTTTGGGGGGCCAGGGGCAGAATGTTATGGTTTGTGTCTTGATGTTCCCCCCAAGCTTCATGCACTTTTAGATGGGGCTGTTTCAGAGGTAGCTGAATCTAGTATGTGTGATTGATTCATAGTGCAATGCTGGGATTAAGCGTATGAGAGTCCCTCTCTCTCTCTTTTTTGCTGTCTTCTGCCAGAATTTCTCTCCTCTGTGAAATCACCCTGATTTGGAGGCAGCTGATTATGAACTGAAACTTCTACAAACTGTGGGCTAAATTAACCTTTCCTCTTTCACTTTGGGTATCAGGTATTTTGTCTCAGTAACAGTAAAAGTAACTAAGACAGGGTTCAATCTCCTGGATAAGCAGTTTCTTCTCAGGAACCTCCAGTATAGCCTCAAACTATTTCTGCTTACACTTTATAGGCACATGGGAAGTGTATGTGCTAGCGAGGTTTGGAGACAGAGAATTTCAATAATATTCACAGCTAGTTTAGGTAAATTTGTTTCCTGTCAGCAAATAAGAATAGGAAGATGGATTTTTTTCAGTTATTTAAAAAATCACCATTTGTAGGGTTATCTTCGAGATAACCCTATGTTATCTGGGTTTTTCTAAAAAATATTGCTTAACCTTATGTGGTTAAGCATGTGAACTTAACCATATAATTTATCACTCTAAGAAATCTGTTTTCTCTTCCATATGTTGACACTGAAAATTGAGAATGATGTTGCAAAAAGTGTAATTATTTAAATTTAAAAAACAATATTTGAACCTTGGTGTGATGGAATATGCAAGCCTGTAATCCCAGTACTCTGACAGGCTGAAGCAGGATGACCACAAGTTCAAGTCTAGCTTTGGCAATTTAGTGAGACTCTCTCAAAACAGAAATGCAAAGGGCTAGAGATGTAGCTCAGTATGAAGGCTCTGGCTTCTGTACTGCAAAAAGTTGTTATAAAGCAATTGTCTTCATTAATATTCTTTGAACTATGATACAAAACTAAGAATGACTAAAAATACTGACATATTTCAGATGGCTTGAAACCAAGAAAGTTCAATTCTAGAAATTATTAAGTCAGAAGGAGTACCTGGGGGCTGGGGATATAGTTCAGTGGAATAAGCGCTTGCCTAGCAAGCGCAGGGTCCTGAGTTTGATCCCCAGTACCGCAAAAAAAAAAAAAAAAAAAAAAGAGTTTAAAGAAGGAGTACCTGTGCCTGTATGAAAGAAGATAGGATAAAACTCTTAAAAATTTATTTTTATGTGTCTTTTAATGTTTGTTACTAAAGTTAGATGGAAAAAAAGCATGGCAATTTAGGCTGAAAATCTAAGCTGAAATAAATATATAGGATTATGAGTCTGTAGTATGCAAAAAAATTTTGTCCCAATTTTTTACAAAAACTCAAAGTAAATCTGTTACTAGGCAATGTCATTATGATTGTAAAGTTGAAAAACAGAATAATTATCTAAAGAATTCAAGCAAAACCCTTGATATTATCAGAGGTATTTGAATAATTGAGGTGAAAGTAGAATTTCTGCCTGAATTGTTCAGATAATTGTGTTAATTCTAAACATTACTTGCTAGTGGAGACCTTTCTAGAGGATGTGTGTTTTAAATTTTAAGTGCTAAAAAATGGACTCCTACATTAAAGAGTGGTAAGAGTGGGCTGGGGGAAAGAGAGAGAGAGAGAGATAGAGATAGAAAGACAGAGAAAAAGGCAGTGTGACAGGTAGAACTGTCAGAATAAGATTAAATTTTTCTTTCTACTGTCCATAACTAACATCCATATTTTAACCAAAAGATGTAATGAACGTTTTAGTAAAAAAGGGAAATAAATACAAATGGGGTTTGAATGCACCCCTTAGTCCTTTTTTAAAAGTTAAGTTTATTGGCACAATTTAGATATACAGAATGATCACATTCATCATAGCGAATTTGTACTTGTACATGATATATCTTGATTTCTTTTTATTTCTCATTTCCCTCCCCTTTAGCCCCTCTTCTCTTCATTATTTACAAAACTTGGTTCCCATTTTAACCTTTTCTCATTTTTTTCTTTTCTTTCTCCTCCTCCCTAGTGTCCCTTCCCATTTGAACAATTTCTTCCTATTTCACAATATCTATTATACATTTTGGTTCTTATTTACAGTTTCAGTTTCTCACATCACAGAGACAGTGCAGTATTTACATGTGTGTCCTATTTATTTCACTTAAAAATATGGTCTCTAGGTCCATCCACTTAGCTATAAATGTCTCATGTTTATCATTCTTTATGGCTAAGTAGTATTCCATTGTATTAAAAAACCCGTATCTTTTTAATCCATTCCTTGGCTGATGGGTATTTGGGTTGTTTTCAAGATTTAGCTATGACAAATTGTGCTGTTATAAACATGTGTGTGCCTATATCCTTGTGGTATGATGCTTTCTTTTGGGAAGTAGTCCCTTTAAAGTTATATGTTCCTCTAACTTCAAAAAGGAAAGACTGTTTGACTTTCTAAACTTTGGAAAGGCAATGCTTCCAAATCAAGCACTAAGGTGTACACTCAGTAAGGAAACTTGACTTACAGATCAAAGTGCACTTCTTGTTGTTCTTCCTTGGTCTTTCAGTTCTTAAACACAAAAGAGGAGGATCACATCCCAGGTCCCACTCTGTGCACTTCTCCTTTCGGAACTGAATCTCTGGGCCTGCAAAGGCCCAGTTCCACTTCTAGGCTCCCTGGAGCTATGTGTGCCTTGTCACCTTCCAGCCAGTCGCTGGGCTCCAGGACAGGATGTTGTTCCCTTCTCAGCTGGACTTGTGAGATGTCTGTATTCCCCGAAGCCACTGTGGGCCTTGGGGCACCCTTGAGGAGGTAGCGGGAGCCTGAGCCTCTGAGGAGTGTTCAGCTACTGCCCCTTCCCTGGGCTGCTCTCCCTGCCCCTCTTTACCACAAAGACAGAAATGACATCCAGCTTGTTCAAGACATTATTATTTCTAGTTGCTGATGCTGGCAGGTGAGAATACAGGGTTTCTACACATACATTCAGTTTATATCTATCTCTCTATATTAAGTTATTTACTGAAAACATTTTGGAACTTTTGGCTTAAATTTCTACATCTGTGCAATGTCTCCACACACACACTCTCACTTGCTCTGATTTGTTGTATGAAAACTAAGTAGTTATGTGACAATGCACCATAAACACTTTTTGCACATTTGAAGAACATAACAACTTTGCTGTGAGAACTGTGGGAAGATACAAAATTTGAGCATCACTTAGGAATTTTTCAGTATGCATACCTATACTAAAAACCCCACAAAGACCAGAAGATAGTGAACAAGGGAGGAAAATGTATGCACTGAATCTAGCAATGGATTATTAATAGCTATGTGTTCATTTTCTTTTGCAGATTTATCTAAGGTAAGTACAATATTAACAGCAAGAGAGGGAAGAAAAGATCGGTATACACAGCAGTTTCTCTTCTCTTCCCCAGCTGCTCCAATTCTTCCCATCTTTCTAGATCCAGCTCTTCTTGCAAATCCTCACTGACCTCCCAGTAAGAATTAAGCTCTGCTCTTCATGCATTTTTCAAAACCAAAACTAAGGGATAGCAAGAGAGGCACTTGACTTAGGCACACAATTTGCAGGGATAATCAAGATATATCAGTGGTATATTTCTATTGGCACATTATGGTATGCAAGCCAATTTCTTGCATTTGTAAATAATTTTAAATTATATTTTGCTCTTCTCTATGATAGAACTGAAATCTTGTGTTTGTAAATAATTTTTACAGAAGGCTTTGCTTTCATCTGTACTATAGCACTGAAATATTTCTCTTTATACCTGTCCTCTCACAGGTGTTACTCATTTTTTGTTTTTCACATGCCTACTACTTCATTTGTAAGCATGAAAACCCCTAAACATATTCAACTGAATTGACTAAAGGAGTTTTGCAAAAATCTACTGTACCAGCACTTGTGAGATTGAGTTTCATTGTCAGGTTCAACTGTAGCAAAGGAATAACAAGAGATTGCAGAATAAAGTACCGATAATTCCGTACTATGGGGAAATCTAGTTTCTCTTTGACTAAAGCCTTGCCCAAGGCTTTCAGACACAGGAATTTAATGCCAGAACTTTGTCCTATGCCTATGAGGTGCATCCTTTTAATCCTCAGCTTAATCTTGCAAGGCAGGTATTGTTACCCTTATTTACTGTGCAGAGTGAGGAGTGACTCGCTCACGGAGTTACAGGCAAAAAGAGTTAGAACAGGGGCTCGAACCCTGATTATCTTGCCACATCCAGGGGTCCTTGTGTTACTTCAAATGTGGGCTCAGAGTAGACGGAATCAACAATTGGTGTAGCAAGTGGCACATGTAGGCAGTACCTCAGCTGCAGTATCTTACCAAACATTCTGATCACGATTAAAATGAAATGTTCTCTTTCTCTTACAAAGGCGGTCGACCCTACACATCCGATCAGACATTTGACAATATTTTTTGGAAGGGGGCAGAAATCTACACATTGCGGAAATTACGTGTTGAGTTTTAGTTTCTTAGTACAACTTTACTACTACGAACGTATGCTACCTGCGTTGCAAAGCATGTTAACCACATGTCTCCTTTACGAAAAGAAATGCGTGGAAAGGTCTTTGAACTTTTCAGCTGCAAAGGGTTTAGTGTGAAATATTATAGTACCCAAGAGTTACTAAGTTTAATACATTTCTTTTTCAGGCTTTTGTGGAAAAAAAAATCTACATTTTAAAGTTTTGCATGATGGATGACAGCTTGTATCCATTTCACTTGTAATCACCATCAGCATATCATAAACACATAACCAAACCCCAAACGTCCATTATTTGCCGATCTAATTGATTCACGATGCAAATTATGGATTCATTGATTGCTGCCCCAAGATTTTTTTAAAACAAAACTCAATTTTTCCCCCCTTATCTTATAGCTGAGTCCCAAACAATTCCTTCTGAGGGTCGGCCAATCCTCAAAGAAATTTGAAGCCATCCACAGGCATCACCGCCATCACCCGTTCGCGTTCAATGAACGCCCACCGCGGCGGCTCTAAAGAGTCGCAGGCGGCTGGGCTGACGTAGTGCGCGCGTCCCTAACGCTCACGGAGCCCACCTGGATAGCACCGGATGATCCGGGTCCTCAGCGCGACCCTCATGGCCGCTCGTGGGTCCTGGCCACGCCCCCTCCCCCGCCTCGCGCCCCCCTCCGTCGCCCGTGGCCGGCCGGTTCTCGCGAGATCGGGCTGGGAGCGCTCGGGGCCTTTTCAAACCGGGATCCGTTACCGCTCCCGGCCGCCGTCGCCATTGTCGCGCGCGGAGCCCTCAGCGAGCGCGGTGGCGCGATGGCGGACGGTGACAAGTCTGCGGTGGCCGGCGGCGACAGCCCGCGCCCGCAGCCTGCCGAGTCCCGCGTCCCGGAGCCCGAGAAGCAGCCGCCGCGGAGCAGCTCCAACGGCGTGACAATGTATGGTGTCTCCTCGGGGACTGGGCCGGGCCAGGCCGGGGTGGGACCAGGAGGCAGGTGCAGCACCGCCGGGCGTCTCTGCAGGCCGGGCCGGGCCGGGCCGGGCCAGGGTCACCCCTCGGTGCCCTCCTCCCCGGCGGCGGGGAGCTGTCCCCAGGCCGCGGCTCGGGCGTCGCTAAGGGGTATCCAGGGATGACGTCATCAGCCGCCCCGCCCCCGGCCTGCCCAGCTCTCCGGGTGCTGCTGGCTCGCTTCTTCCTCGGGTGCTTTTTAGTTTCCAAGCGATCCCCACCCAGGAGAAGTGTGATCTTGCTCGTAGGCCGCTCCGTTGTGTCTCTGGAGTCGACTACAGGTGCACACTCTGAAAGGGGAAAGGAGCTTTCCCCACCCCCTCGGTGGTGTTTGTCAGCCATTCAGGCTATGTAAAAAAAACTCAGTGCTTGGTGGCCTACATCTTGGTAAAATGGTAATATAAGATTTAAAAAATGTATTTATTTTGTGGCACTCTGGATGAACCCAGGGCTTTATACATGCTAGGCAAGTGTTGGATCACAGAGCTACAGCTACAGCCCTTTAAAGTACTTTTTTTTTTTTTAAGAAAAGAAAACTTGCCTCTTTACCATTGCATCTGTCAGGAGTGTCTATAATAATGTTAGTTGACTCAAATCTCTAGCCGTTTGATTTATAAGGAAACGTCCTAGGGACATGCTAGGCTTACCACTCTTTGTCGTGTGAGAGGAAGTTAGGCATGTGTTTGCATATGCCTAACTTCTTTACTCTGAAGTGGGTTGAAATTATTTAGTGGAAACAGCCTCCTTCCATCGTTTCTGACTCAGAGTACATTGCAGGAAACACATGCTTATAATGGAATTGGAAAAGTAAATGTTTGATTTTTCTTTTGTGTGGAAAGTTCGAATGTGTCTGACACCACTGGATCAAATCTATGTGAGAGTTGATTTTAGAATAACATTCCCTGTTTTGTTGGGACAGTTTTTTGTTTTTTTTTTTAAGTGGATTTCAATAGGTAGCATCCTCTAGGCCACAGTGGGCTGTTTACATCCCTGAAAGCTCTCAAAAGAATCGAAGCAGAGTACAGGTGGCCAGTGTAAGAGATTAGAGGCCGACAGGTTTCGGCTCTGCATGGAGAGTGTGTGTGCCTTTCGGTAACTGAGGAGTCAATCAGCGAAGCACTTTCTGCCCTACCTGCCAGAATGTGGGCCTTTAGGGATTTGGCATTAAAATAAAAACACTGGGGTGATAAACTTAGAAATAGTTGGTCCACCATATGTTTTTGCACCCATGTATTTTGCACCTATACACTGAACCAACTGTGAATTGAAAGTATTCTCCCTTTGCCCCCAAAATTATGTCTGTGCTAAACACAGTCAAAATTTTTGTCATTATTCCCTAAGCAATATAGTGTAATGTTCATTTCCATAGCATTTACATTGTTATTAGATATTACAAGTCATCTAGAGATGATTTTATGTGCCATTTTATATAAGGGACCTGAGTGCCTCTTTTTGATATGTGGGAGTGGGGTGGGGCCCCAGGGATAATGGGGGAAGACTGAATGGGCTATTAATTCCTATCTAAATGTGGGTTTGTCATCCCTTCTGAAAAAAAAAAGTCCAACCTTGAAATACAGAGAGAAGTTCTATTACTCTTGGGTAAGATTAGTGTACTGTAGGTACAGGTGAAGCTGCTGCCTGAATCTCCATCAGATCTGAGAGTCTGCCCTCTGAAAGTCTCATCACAGGACAGAAAAAGAGGACAGAAGTGGGAAAAGGAACCTTTTCTAATTTAGGAAGAGAAAAATATATAAGGTAAATTAACTAAGAAATGTTAGTAGTAAGTGTAAGTTCTTTCCCTATTGCTTATAATTCATGTCTCTCCTTCCTCTTTTCCCAGAAGTTGAGTGGAGGCCAAGTCACTCCAAGGGATTTCTTGTACTATCTATTCCGTGAGCACATACGATGTCCAGCATGGGTCTGTCACAGTGAACAGCTAGAGGCCTAAGCCATGTCTCATCCTGTGAGCAGCAGGAGTGGTTTAATAACACCAGCACAGAAGCCTTTGTTTATTTACCATGTGCCTTTGATGATAAAAATTCATCTTGTTGAAATGAGCAAATGTTACCGTATAATACAGGCTGCTTAGAAGTGAACAGAGCACCACTTGTCTGAAAGGGTTGATGTGACTTTTGCTAAGGTTAATTCATGGTCATTGAGGGCAGAGGCAGCTACCCTGTATGTCTTTATTAATTTTTGTTCCTGAAGGTGTCACATTTAAAGAGGGCCAGTAAATATTTGTTGAAGAAATATAGATGCTCACATTTAGTTGCCCTCTTCTTAGACAAGAAATTAAAGATAGATTTCTCTAGATGTATTTTTCATTATGCCAAATGGTGTAGTAGCCTCTCTTACAGTAAATTGGAAGGAGAAAAGCAGTGTTATAATTCTCCATTATTCATGTATGATTGAATGAAACCTCAGAGTATATGAAGATTGAAACATATTAGCATACTTACATAAAATGTTAAGCATTAGAGTAAGGTGTAATGTTTACTACTAGAGTAGCAATTTTAATTATATTACCTGTAAAGACTGGAACTAGGATTAACTTTTTCCCCAGCTTTATTAAGATCTAATAAAAATTGTTTATATTTAAGGTGTACAGTGTGATGTTTTGATGTATAGTGAGTACATGGTGAAATGATAACCACAGTCAAAACAATTAGCATATCTATTACTTTATATAGCTAGCCTATGTGTGTGTGTATGTGTGTGTGCGAGCGTGCATGCATGCATGTGTGTGCATATGTGTGGTGAGAATACTTATGATTTAGTCCAGTGGTGTTGAATTTACAGTGGGCTGTTCATGTCATTGAAAGCTCTAAAAGTTTCACCATTACTGGGCTAGTCTCTTTGCAGATTTCAAGTGTACAATGTGTTATAACTAACTATTTACTGTACTATCCAGTAGGTCTCCAGAACTCCTAACTGAAAGTTTGTACTGTTAGACCAACATCTTCCCCTTTCTTCCTGTCCTATGACCTCTGGTAACCATGCTACTCTCTACTTCATTGATTGACTGGAGTCTTTCATGTTCCATGTATAAGTGATATCACAGAGTATTTGTCTGTGTCTGACTTATTTCATTTAGCATAATGTCCTTCAGATTCATCTAGGTTGCTGCAAATGGCCAGAGTTCTTTCTTTTTAAAGACTGAATAATACTGCATTGTGTTTGTTTGTGTGTGTGTGTGTGTATTTACACTATGTTTTCTTTAGTCATCAATGCATCAGTGGACACTTAAGTTGTTGCTATATGTTGGGTATTGTGAGTGGTGCAGTGACATTAGAGTACAGATATTCTTTTGGATAAACACTCAGAAGTGGAATTGCTAAGTGTGTTAGTTGAGAGAATCATCCTAAAGATTTACTTTATTTCATAGTTTGAGAGATAACCAGTTCATTGTCCATTGGCTCCATTGCTTTGGATGTGAGGTAGGGTAGAATGTTACAGCAGTGGGAATATATGATAGAGGAGGCTGCTTACCTCCTGGTGTGGCCAGCATGCTAGAGAGAAGAGAGCTGCACAGAAAGGAAAGGGCTAGGGTCCAGATAGATAGACCCTTTGAGACACACCCCTGATGACCTACTTCCTCCAAGTAGCTCTGCACTTGCAGTTAGCACCATCGCCCAACAGTCCTTTCCATGATGACTGTCAGTTCCTGAATTCGCTGATGAGCTCAGAGCCCTCCTGATCCAGTCACTTCCCCAAAGCCCCAGCCCTGAACATTGCTGCAGTGGGCATCAAACCTTCAATATATGAGACTTTTGGGGGACATTTAAAACCCTAACATGAGGTCATATGATAGTTCTATTTTCTAATTTTTTTTTCTAATTTTTTTACAAATCTCCATATTGCTTTTCCATAGTGGATATATACTACATATTCTCGCCAATAGTCTATAAGAGTTCTCTTTTTTTCATATCCTTACCTGCACTTCTCATTTTCTGACCTCTTGATAGTAGCCACCCTCACAGTGTGGTATGAGACTATAGTGTGGCTTTAACTTGCATCTCCTGATCCTTCGTGATGTTGAACATCCTTTTGTATACCTTTTGGCCATTTGTGTGTCTACTTTGAGAAAATATCTATTTAGGTACTTTTCCTGTCTTTTAATTGCACTTATAAGTGTTTCTCTAAGGCTTTTGATTGTTTTTTGTAGTTGAGTTGCATGAGTTTGTTACGGTTTTGATCTAGAACTTCCCCTGAATGTCCGATGTGTTCAGAGGTAGCACTTTTGGAGCAATTGTATCATGTGGTTGCTGTAGCCATCTGTGGATCGATCCATTGGTGAGGTCATAGCTAAATGTGCTGTTAGGATGTGGGGCCTTGTTGGGAGAGATGTGTCACTGGGGGTGTGCCATTGAAGGGTCTCCCTCCTCTCCTTCACTCACATGGTATTTTTGTTCTAGGAATGAGAAAGGTAATAACAGCATTTCTTATCCTGATACATGGTTTGCAAATATTTACTCCCATTCCGTAGGGTACCTTTTCATTTTGTTGTTTCCTTTGCTGTGGAAAAACTTTCAGTTTGATATTCAGTAGTCTCCCACTTGTCTGGTTTTTCCTTTTGGTGTCATATCTAAAAAACTGTCAAGATTAATGTCATGAAGCTTTTCCCTTCTGTTTTCTTCTAGGAGTTATATGTTTTAGGTGTTGTGTTTAAGCATTCATTTTCAGTTGATTTTTGTGTGTGTTGTAAGGATACAAGTTTTTGTTTGTTTTTGTATATGGAGTCCAGTTTTTGCAACACTATTAGAGACTCTGCTTTCATCATTTATATTCTTGACATTTTTGTTAAAGAATATTGACTGTATAAGTTTGGATTCATTTCGAGGGTTTCTATTCTGTTGACTTCCGTCTCTGTTTCTATACCAATACTACATTGTTTTGATTTCTATCGCTTTGTAATGTACTTGGAATCAGGAGGTATGATGCATGTAGCTTAGCTTTTGTTCAAGATTGCTTTGTTGACTTGGGGGTCATTTGTAGTTCCTTACAAATTTTAGGATTTTTTTTCTCATTTTTTGGTAAAAAATGCTACTGGAATTTTGGTAGGGATTACATTGAATTGATAGGTCATTTTGAGTAATGTGACATTTAGACAACATTGTCTTGTTTGCCATGAACACAGAATATTGATTTATTGTATCATCTGCAGTTTCTTTCATCGTTTTATAGTTTTCAGTGTCTTTCACACCCTTAGTTAAATTTATTCCAAGGTATTTTTGGTTTTTGATGTAATTATGAATGGAATTGTGCTTTTAATTTTCTTTTTGAATAGTTGATTGTTAGTGTGTAGAACTATAACTGGTTTTTGTATGTTGATTTTGTATAACTTTACTAAATTCATTTATTAGTTCGAATAGTTTTTGGTGGACTTTTAAAAGATTTTCTATAAAAAGATCTTATCATCTGCCAACAGATGATTTTACATTTTCCTTTTCAATTTGTATATCTCTTATGTCTTTGAAAGTCTATTTGCTCTGGTCAGGACTTCCTGTACTATGTTGAATTGAAGTGCTGAGAGCAGGCATCCTTACCTTGCTGCTTATCTTAGAGGAAAAGTTACCAATTTTTCACTGTTAAAAGATGAAGTTAGCTGTGAGCCTGCATTATGTGACCTTCTTTATGTCCAGGTATCTTTGTTCTATAATTTGTTGAGAGAGTTTATCATGAAAGGGTGTTGGATTTTGTTAAATATTTTCCTGCATTTGTTGAGATGATGGCTTTATTTTTTATCCTTCATTTTAGTATATGTGCTGCCGAAGCGAGCACTTACTTATCCTTCATTTTGTTAATGTCACATATTATATTTATTGATATGCATTTATTGATCCATCCTTATCCATGTGATAAGTCTAATTACTTGTGATGTACAATTCTTGTAATGTGCAGGTGAATTCAGTATGGTAGTATTTTGTTAAGGATTTCTGCATCTGTTCATAGGGTGTATTGGCTTGTAATTTGCTTTCCTTACAATGTCTTTGGCTGTGGTATTAGAATAGTGTTGACTTTGTAGAATGATTTGAGAGTTCTCTCAGTTTTCTGGAGGAAGAGTTGAGTAATAATTGGAATTAATACTTAAATGTATGGTAGAATTCACCAGTGAGAACTTCAGGTCCTGGCCTTTTCATTTGGAGGACTTTTTTTCAGTTTTTGAGATTGAACCCCCAGCCCTTCACACTGAATTACATCCCCTCCTTGTTTTTTTATTTTTTGTTTTGAGACAGGCTCTCACTGAGTCTTTAAATTTCCCAGACTGGGCTTGAACTTGTGATTTTCCTTCTTTCTCCCAGATTGCTAGGTTTCAGGCTTGTACCACCATGCATGACTTTTGGGAGATTTTCAGTTATTGATTTAAGCTCTTGTTGGTTCATTTAAATTTTCTATTTCTTCTTTAGTTGGTCATGGTGAGTTTTTGCTTCTGGAAATGTATCCATTTCTTTTGCATTATTCCAGTTTATTGGCATGTAGTTAGTTGTTCATAGCAGTCTCTTATTATCCTTTAGTATTTCTGTCTTAGCAGTTGTAGTTTTTTTTTTTTTTCTGATTTTGAGTCTTCTATTTTTAACATCTAGCTTAATATTTGTCAATTTTATTTTTTAAAAAAAATTTAGTTTTGCCAACTTTTTCTTTCATTTTCCTAGTACATTCCATTTAAGCTCTAACCTTTGATTTTTCTTCTTTTTATTAACTTTAGGCTTAGTTCTTTCTTTTCTTTCTTTTCTTTGTTTTCCCTGAAGCTCCTTGAAGTGTAAAGTAGGTTGAGATCTTTCTTTTTTTCCTCAGGTATCTAAGACTGAGTTTTCCTCTAGTATTTTTCTTTGGGAACTCAAATTAACTTTAGATTTCATGCTTCAAAATCACACAATACTGTTTCTTCATTAGCTGTTATATGCTAAATTTTTTCAGAAATTTATAATTTGGGAAAGAATAATTTAGTTTTAAGAGCAGATAAAATTTTTGTAATTATCCTAGTCTTTAAGTATGTTAAGAAGCATGGGTTTACCAAAATGAACAGTTTGGGAATTAGTATGTTGAATTCTAGCTATAGCGCCAGTACTCAGTAGCATTGCTTCCTGACAGTTTTCATGTACTTTTTACTTGCTGCCTGTAGTGTATTTATGGCATAGAAAGACTTCAGAAATTGTGTAATTATGGTTTAGTTTCTTAATAATCAAATCATTCCTCTAGTCACTAAAGTGATACATCTTTTGTAGATAATTTATGTATTGTGGGGGTTTTAGTGGTATATTTAAGGTATGACTAATTGGGTGAAAAGAAGAAATTGCTTTCTTGGTCATGATTTAAATAAATATTTTAGAGAAAGTAATCTATAGAAAAGACTGGTCTTTAGTAGAATTGTGAGATTGTTATGAGCAAATGAATACCACATTCATGTAATTCCCACCCAGTCAAGAACAGAACAACCTTGTGGGTACTTCAGGACTTTGTTCACACTCATAGTTGGTTTCTTTCAGGAAAAAAAAAATAGTCAAAGGGAAAGATATTGATGTAGAGACTATAGCTCTCTGGTTATCTGAACACAGACTTACTTTACAGACCTGCATTGAGTTCAGCTGAATCTGTCATGTAAATCGGTCATTTAGGGAAGGGGCTTGTTGTATTCCCTGCTCCCAAGAGCTGCAGAAGAGGCCTCTGTGCCTTGTCTGCTCCCCACATTTCTCAGCAGTGCCATCTGCATGGAGGGAGGTGCTTTCTGAGCTGGATAGCCTGGAAGACCCCTTGTAGATACCTGCTGCCGATGGGCAGTTTGTTGGCAGGAAGATGTCCCTGTCAGGGTGTGGAGAGGTGGCAAAGCAGGTCTGGCGCTAATGTCTCTCCGTTGGTTTAGCAGCATCTCTGGCAGACGCTGTGCTCAGATGAGTACGGGTTTCTTTTGTCTGTTCATTACGTGCAGTCACATGCTAGGGCAGCTGAACTGTACCACAGGAGAGACCTTTTGTTCTCTCAGAGTAGACATAACTATTTCTAGCTGTGCTCTGAAGAGCAGTGTCTAGGAAACACACTGCTTTATGGAACTTGCCACTGAATAAGAGAATCCGAAGAGTATGGCAATGCGGAGGTGTGCAGGGCTTGCCTAGAAGGGCATTTAGAGCCTGGGGTGCAAAACCTGGTTGGTTTTCACTAGAATCCAGAAAGTTTTTAAAAAACTAGATTCCTAAGTATCATTGAGTTTTTTAAATATGTTTGTGAAAATTGCTCATAAGTTCTATAGAATAATTAGTGGTTTAGAAGGGAATCTATTGTTCAGGTTTTTGGAGATAGGATCTTGATGTCCAATTCAAGCTAGTCTTGAACTCACTCTGTAGCCCAGGCTGGCCTCAAACTTGCAGTGATCCTCATGCATCAGCCTCCCAATTGCTGCGATTTATAAAGGAACCTATTATAACTTCTGTAAAATTTTTAAATTCACTAGAGTATTAATTTTAAAGAAAACTGTTGTAACTTGTAAAAATGATTCCTTTTGAAAAGTAAATTGCATTTTAAATATAAATACAGATTTTTATCGATAGGGTTTACCTAAAGTACAGTATATATCTGGATCTTCTGTATTTCATAGCAGCATAATAATGGCATTATGATTATAGTCTTATAAATTAGATGTTTTTTCCACTTAGGCTTTGATAAATACTTTTATAAAATTTTGGCACATGTTGCAGTTAATTGTTGCCTCCCTCTGTCCTATCCCTTCATTATACATAATATTAAAATAATTCTATGAAGTACTCTATCCTATCTTATTGTTTAAAACAAAGTATTCAACATGAAAATGTTAGGGTACCTTATAAGTTGTATTTATCCAATTTGGGATTAGAAAATATTTGAGAGTCTTATGTAAGCATATACATGTGTTGATATCAGTATATAGGCAGAGCTACGTGTTATTACATTTTTAAGAAAGGAAGGAGAAAGTTCTGGAAAGAAACTGTCAACCCTTGAGAAATGATACTATACTATAAATCAGGTTTCTAAGAGTTTTGAATTAACCCAGAAAATTAATACTCCTTTAAAGGTGACAATTTTATGTAGTATAAAAATACCCCACCAAAAAATATCCCACCATAGGTTCTAGCAACATTTATTAAGAAGTATAATGGGGAAAACTGGGTATGAGGCTGTTTAATATGGAAAAATATGAGGATTTTTAAGTGAGAAACTGAGGAGTACAGTGATGGATGCCCAAACCCTTTGCCATGACATTGAGTAGTTTCAGAACTATCAGGCTATCTCTTCAACTGCTTTATGGAGGCCTAGCTTAGTTGAGGACATCATGAAGGGAAACGTATGAATTATTTAATATAGACTTACATTCCTAGAAGCACAACTGAGGTTATTTTTGTTTTTTAAAATTCATAGGGAGAGTGATGAATCAGTAAAAGAAGAGAAATCTGACTTAAAAGAGAAGTCCACAGGAAATAAGAAGGCCAATCGATTTCATCCTTACTCAAAAGACAAGAATTCAGGCAGTGGAGAAAAGAAGGGTCCAAATCGTAACAGAGTTTTCATTAGCAACATCCCCTATGACATGAAATGGCAAGCTATCAAAGACCTCATGCGAGAGAAAGGTAGGTGTTTCTGAAATAACCCATTGCTGGTTAATCTTTGTGGCAGAGGGAAGAAGCTAAGCACACTTTTATTCTTCCTAGCCACATAGACTACAAACTTAATTTTTATTTCTTGACATGTGAATTAACCTTTTCCTCTTCTTTCACTTGACACAATCTCATTCCAAGGTAGTATGGATAAATGAAGTACTTTCTTTTTGCCACTTTAGTGGGGTAGTAGCAAGCCAGCATTTGCATGCCACCAAGAATTGTTAAAGTGATTGCTTTGTCTAGTTGAAGTTTTTATAGATTTTTAATTTTATTGCACTAGTTAAGCAATACATGTAGTGTGTTAATGTATGAATAACAAGGTCTGACTATTTTTTTCCCAAAAGCTGTTTTGTTATTACCTTGGTGGAGTCTGGAATCTGGCTGTGGAATTCCTTTTGTTTGCATTGCCTGACTGCCACGATGCTGTCTTTGCAGTTCTATATTAAAATTGCGTTACTGCTGTTGTAGTTTGATTTCAGAATAATCTGAAAACCCTCATCTTATATACATGGTTGGTTTTGGGGAAAAATAATTTTAATACTTGAGCTTGTAAAAGTTAGTTCTGTCACCTCTTGAAAAATTGTGTTTTACCAGTCCCGCAAACTATGTACTTGGCTTTGAGGCTGATCTCTTCTAATAAATACAAAACAATTGCATTGGTGTATCTGTTGTAAGGTGACAACTATTTGATTGGTTTTATTCATTGACTTTATTTAGAAAGTGTGTGGCTTGCTGTGAAGCATGACTTGTAAATTCAGTTTACTGATGGCAACCATGATTGCAGACATTCAGGTAGAAGGTCACCTTAAAACAGCTGTTGTGTGCAGGCTGACCAAAGTTATTTGAAAAGTGCTAATGTTGATGTCTTTTAATATGATAGGCTGAGGGACCATTTGTATGTATATGTGCATTTGTTCACCAACTATATCATGCTGGCCAAAATATGATCTGTAGTATGAATTAGGTTAATATGGTTGTTAGCTTCTTTTAGAGAATGTGGATGATGTACATTTCTGAAAATTAGTTAAATTTACATAGCCATTGACAGGAGGTATGTTGGTCTGGTTTTGAATGTTGGTGAATAATAGGTGCTTTTCTGTAGAGTTGTGCACAGGTGTGCAGTAAAGCAAGATACTGGTGTTTAAATGTATTGTTTCTTGGTATCTTCCTTTTGTATGTCTTATGTAGTTGGTGAGGTTACATACGTGGAGCTCTTTAAGGATGCGGAAGGAAAATCAAGGGTAAGTGCTGTGGGCAATAATCTGCTTGAGGTGTAAAAGTTCCTCAGCAGTTTACTTTCTGTATAATACTTGTACCAGTTTTTGGAAACTTAAGTTTCATTTTGCTTTACTTTATTATTCAAGATCTGAGGCTTTATTCTAGTAAGTCTGACACTTACACCAACCAACTAGGTGTCTGGAAGGGATGGGTTTTGTGAATGTTTTTGTAAAGGGCATTCACTTTTCCAATACTCTAAGGCAATGCTTCTTAGTCAATAAAATTTTTGTTGTATTTTGATGTCTTCAAGGATATTTTAAAGTCACCGAATTGATAATATTCCCTAAGAGTTTTATGAGAGGCCTGTAGCTTAAAGGTGTTAATTCAGAATGTAATTTTGAAAAGCTCAATTGGGTAACCTGCAGGACCACATAAAAGGAAGTGCTCTGACCAAGTGCTAGGAAGGACATTGGTGAATAAATTAACATAGAAGGAATTGGTTGACAGTAGATTTTGATTTTTAGCAACAACTGTACAATATACTGAAGAATATAATGGAAAGCTCTTTACAATGTTTGACAGCAAAAACCATTTGGGTAAATGAGAAAAACGTTATATTCAGTTGACACTTTGAACAATAATCACAAAGAATTATTTTTTAAAATGATTCTATGTTTCTTTTGCATAGGCATTTTTTTTACATATTTATAATTGGATGCTATTGCAGTGAGTTTGAATCTAATACAGAACTTTATTAAAATATAATTAATATTTATTTGCAATTTTTATTTTCTTAGAGGGGAAGAATATGTTGTATACTATATATCTTTTAAAAATACTTATAACTATGTAAGGACAGGTATATTGGAGTCTTCAAGTACTTCCTTTAGTTACTGTTGATTGAATTTGTGTAGTGATACCAGTTTCAACTTTAAGAAAAATTATCTGTAAGTAAAAATGTGCTCCAATCTTGTTACATGATAGGTTCTATTGTAAATAGATGGTTTAAAATTTAACAGAATTTATGATCACTTACCTGCTATGTTCTGGAAGTGTAAAAGATTAAAAATTGATTACTTTTATTGACATAAATGTTAGAATCTACCATTAACTTCATCTACTGATTCAAAACTTTTTTTCTTTTGCATATATTGACAAATCTACCTGGATATAGGGTTGTGGGTAAGAATTTTTTTTTTTTACAGTACCTTAAGTCAAATTAAACTTTTGATTTTGAAAGAGTTTTAGTACATCAACATTTCTTATAAATTTTTCTCCATTAAGTGTGGTTGAATTCAAAGATGAAGAATTTGTGAAGAAAGCACTAGAAACTATGAACAAATATGATCTTAGTGGAAGACCCCTGAATATAAAAGAGGTAAGCTCTCTTTGGAATTTAAAGTTTGATTATAGTTGCATGCTTTCTTTAGATTTTCATTTTTGTTAGTGTATTTGTGTACCTACAATTTCTGTTTTTTAAGCATAGAGACTTATTAAGGTAATGAATATTAATGAGAGCTTTCCTTGTATATGAGTTTATATTTTCCTTTAAGCAGTTATTCTTTGTATTTGACTTATTCCAAATTGTTACTATTAGTGCTAATCACTGGTTGGCATTGAACAAGATCTTAGTGGTTTGAGCCCCAGCCTCATTGCTTTCTCTGTAAGGAGGCCTGCTACTTCCCTGAAGCTCAGTAATAATAATAGTAGTCCTCATGTACTACCTGTTAGGGTTTTTATGAAGATTAAGTGAGCTACCTGGTAAAGAATTTGGATTCTGGCATCAGAAAACCTATGTGACTCAGAGCAGAATGCTTAACATGTTTTTGTTTCCTTACCACTATAGTGGACATAGTACCAGGACCTAGCTGATAGTGTTACAATGACTTAAAAGGGTCAATGTATGTAAACCATCAGATTAGTGTTAGCTGTTATATTTATGGTATTATAGTATTAAAGCCCTTAGCACTATGCCCAAACTATTTTAGCTGTATAATACATGCTAGAAAAATAATGGTGATTCCTAGTATTCCTTCCCAGGAATAATAATTCCTAGTATCCCTTGCTCTTGATTGTGATAATAGTTCAAGATTAAACACCAGGCTTCCAACATATGCATGTATCCCAAATCCTTTTAGTGGTGCTAGTAACCAAATTTCTTGAATATTTTTTCTGCCTAAGGTTATTTCATGTATAAAAAATTTGTTAACAAATATGAAGAAATGGTGGAGAAAGTTTAGACTTGGTGGTTTGTGGCAGCTACTGTATTTATTTGTTGGGTTTGATGTGTAAGTCAGGATCTGTGCTTCAGAAATGTATTAGTATTGCAATAATTTTCCTGTCCTATTTATCTTCTTATATCTCTTTAGCAGTTGAGTATAGTTCCTTTATAGAGGTATCATAAACTATAAAATATACTTGTATAGTGTCTGTTTTTATTTGAATAAAAAAATACTGGATTCTAAAAGCTAAGGCATGTTACTGCATTCTTTTGAATTTTAGCACATTGTTTATCCTCAATATATCTTAGAGAGTACAGAATGCATTATGAGATTTGGGTAGATACACGATGCCTTCATGTTTAACTTTTTAAGAGAAAAAAAATAGTCAAATTTAACTTCCCTAAGTGACTAAAGATTTTTGAATTAAGGTTAATAAAGGCACTCAACTCCCTTACTGGGAAAAACTGATTTACAAATGGGTGGTTAGGTAAATGCTTAGAACTACTAGGATGGAAGCCTAAGGAAAGTATATTTCTAGTGTCTTTAACAGATCTTAAAGTTGCATCTTTTCCATTTTAATTAAGTGGAGATCAGTAGCAGCTGTAAATGTATTTATAGCCCCTCAAGTCGTGTGAATAGTGATCAGCAGGCTGACAATAAGGAGAAAAGAGGGGTGAAAACCGTTATGTTCTAGGTGATTTGTTTTACACACGCACACACAGATTTTATATACTTCTCACGCTTACTATATGAAAGACAGAGGAGAGCACAACAAAATGCTTTAATAATGTTAAACACAAGTGACCTATCTTAACATTTTAAGAAAATCTGTCCAGTTTTTACCTCCTTCCCACATGGGCAACCCTTTCTAAATTTGTGTTAATACACATTTTTGAATTCTCTAACCTGAAATATGTATTTATTTATTGTTTGTTTGTTTTTGGTACTGGGAATTGAACTCAGGACCTTTTGCTTGCTAGGCAGGCACTTGTGCTGCTGAGCTATATCCCCAGCCCCAAAACATGTATTTATTAACCTAAAAATTTTATATGTTTTGTGAGAAATTTATTTCTTACTTTTGTAATCCTTTTTATTTCTTTATAATGAGTGAAGAAATACATTAGAAATCAGAATACTTTTATTCTTATATTCATTTTTTTACCTTCTATTCCTCTGACTATCCTTGAGAATTTATTAACATTATCCAACTTTATTTAGTTGGGCCAACAGGGTAGAGTTAGTGGTTACCTTTAGCATAGTGATCTGGCACTGGAGATGAGTGTGTGTGTGTGTGTGTGTGTGTGTGTGTGTGTGTGTGTTTTGTAGTCCACCAAGTGGAATGAGTTGGAAGTGCATTTAAACTTCTTTTTTTGGTGTGGGGGGGCTTTGTTTAAAGATAGGATGTATCTCATGAAATTAATAAACATTAAAAAAATTTACTGTCATTGTACACCTTGACACATAGCATTTTGAAAAATTTCTCCTCCCATCTCAGATCATAATTATTGTTGAGGAAGTTGGATGACTATATTTTGTTCAGGAATGAGATTTACAAATTACAATAAGCACCCCTTACCTTGGTATTCCTAGGCTTTATAACAGCCTGTATTTCTGTTGAAAAGCTTTGCATGTAACAGTAATCTGAATTTAATATTCTACTGGACGTCTAGTGGTGAGAATTTACCATTCCTGTATTTTGGAAAGAAAAGAGTCTCAAGTAACAGTAAGTCTCTTGCCCCTGTTTGAGTCATTCATGCTGTATATGCGAATGTGCCATACTTGTACACTAATATAAGGACAAAATTAAGCTAAGTAAATTCTTAATGACTTCAGTGATTGAAAAGTGGTCTTTAACTGATACTCAGACTGAAATCTTTTGTCTATCTACAGGTTTTTCGAATTTTCTCAATTCTCTGGATGAGAAAAAACAAAAACCTCATTCTTCAAGACAGTCAATAATTAAGCCAGATGGGTTAGCTACTGTAGAACTTGAAGTTGTTAAGTGTATACTTTTGTGATGTACTTGATAGCACCTAACATTTATTGTGTATTATAGGATCCTGATGGAGAAAATGCTCGTAGGGCATTGCAACGAACAGGAGGATCCTTCCCAGGAGGTCATGCTCCTGAGATGGGGTCCGGGTTGATGAATTTACCTCCATCCATCCTCAATAACCCAAACATTCCTCCTGAGGTCATCAGTAACTTGCAGGCTGGTAGACTTGGGTCCACAATATTTGTTGCTAATGTAAGTTTAAGCGTAAGTCTAAAATGTTATTCTTTGGCTCCTTACTTAGTTATAATCATGAGATTGATTAGATAAATGGTTTTCATATTTGTAAAACATTTTGCTTGATTTTATTTAGTGAAACCATAATTATTGTTAACTTAAAGCAAATTTAAGGTTGTATGTATGAAATTTTTTTAAAAAGGCTGTGTGTATGAGATTACAGTTTTAAACACATCTATCTTGTAAACAGAACTCTAGAATTTATGAACATTTGAGCAGTTCATGATACATACTTTATTTATTTACTTACTTATTTTTTGTGATATGGGGGATTGAACTCAGGACCTTGCCACTGAGCTATAGCCCCAGCCTTATGATATATACTTTAATAATAAATACTTTTATTTTATTTTATTTTATTTATTTATTTATTTATTTTGGCGGTACTGGGGATTGAACTCAGGACCCTGCACCTGGTAGGCAGGAGCTTATTCCACTGAGCTATATCCCCAGCAATAAATACTTTTATTCATACTGGTAAACGCATTTCATTCTTGTAGTTGTGATATTTGTGAATATGTATGTTGTAGTTGATTTGTTATTTGTTCGGAATTCTTAGAAGTGAGTAAAATGGATAGTAGTTCTCAAAATCTGAATTTCTTTCAGTAAAAATAGATGTGTAAATTTGAAGTACAGATATTCCTCATCTAGCAGCTGAGTTCTGGTCTACCAACTAGGTGGTTAAATGAATTGGTCACTAAATGAGGAATTGTATACAGT
Organism: Dinomys branickii; assembly: GCA_004027595.1. Classification (NCBI taxonomy): domain Eukaryota; kingdom Metazoa; phylum Chordata; class Mammalia; order Rodentia; family Dinomyidae; genus Dinomys; species Dinomys branickii. The sequence goes on along the minus strand of PVLD010000512.1, from coordinate 90,444 downwards.
ATGTACATTAAAATATTCAGAACAAAGAAATGGGCAAAGGAAATTTCAGTTTGATGACTTTGCTTTTATTTGCATAACTCTTGCATGCACTACTGTAATGTATAACAGAATATAAAACTATAGTGTTACTCTATACAGTACAGTCAGCAAAAATTACAGCAATGTGCTGTACCCCCCCCCAAAAAAAGACACTTGAGGCTCTATCAACAAGATGTAGAGAACCACACAAAAAAAACATAGGCCTTAAGTCCAAGCAGCAGGTTGTAAGTCTAAACAGCTGTGAAACAGGAAGGCTGTTAAATGAGGAAGATCTGTATGTAAAAGGAGACTGAGCAGTTGATTTGGAGAATTAAAAAAATAAGGCTAAGCAACAGTGTAGATAGAGCTGAATTGATTGTAAACAACTTAAGACTTTTTTTATATGAACATTAGTATACTATTGGACAAGAATCATAGGTTGGAAAAGATTCTTCTGTATTTATAAAATGGGAAGAGGAATTTATTAGTCATATAACTTCATACAATTTTATATTCAGCTGGACTTCAAAGTTGGTTGGAAAAAACTAAAGGAAGTGTTCAGCATAGCTGGAACTGTAAAGCGAGCAGATATTAAAGAAGACAAAGACGGCAAGAGCAGAGGAATGGGCACGGTCACTTTTGAGCAAGCAATTGAAGCCGTTCAAGCAATTTGTATCCTGATTGACACTTTAGCATTGTTTAATGAGGCCAGAGAAGCTTGATACCATCTTAGCAGTGATGGAATTCAAGGCTGCCTATCCTAGATGTGTGTGTTACATGTCAGTCTCCAGCATGTAAAACCTTTACTGTGTTCAAGTACTGAAGTCACTCTTAAGATCTTGAGTTAGCCGTATGGTATGTACAGGGCTGGTATGGAGTTTTTACTCTGCCTTCCTACCACAACTGATTGTATGCCTACATGCTTTGTAGTATTAGTCCAGGTACTCCTTTGTGTATTAATGAGATTGTTTAGATGACTGAAGCCTTGTTAATTTTCTTTTTCCGTGGTCGAATTAATATATTTTATTCATAAAGTAAAAGTATAAAGCATAAAATGTTTTCTTTGATTAAATGGAGGAGATTTGTACCAATAAATATTAAAGGTGTTAAAAAATATTAGTGATAGTTCGGTATTCCTTCATTAAGATTAGTTTTGTGTTGAGGTATACTTTTACAGTCATCTTAACTAGCTTTCCTTGACTGAAGCAACAGCTATGTTCAATGGGCAGTTTTTATTTGATAGACCTATGCATGTGAAAATGGTGAGTGCCTCTGTATCACCTAACCCCCCACGTGGTCTTTGTCAACATTACTCTTGTAGATAATATCTTAACCAAATGATAAACTTTTTTGCAATTAGGATGACAAGTCTGTCCCTCATGAAGACTACCGTTCACATGATAGTAAAACACCACAATTACCACGTAAGTGAATCTACCTGAGCTAACAGTCTTTGTCTTTTCAGTTTTGTTAGATGCTAATAAGCAAAACTTTTTTACCAGCGTATAAGTTGCTCACATTTTGGGATTAGTCTGGAGTTTTGGGCATAGTTTGGTGCTATTAATTAGAAACACCAAGAAGGTAAATGTTATAGGCCATATTTTTTCTCTTGGTAGTTTTTCCTGACTGTATAAGCAGTCATGCTAAATTATGTGCTAAGTTGATACTCATAAGAGGTAAAAAGTCTGCTATTCCCTTACCATCTTAACATTTTTGAATATTTTCTTCCTGTGTTGTGTACATATATTTTTACATAGTTGAGAACTGTGTAAGTAATATTGAGTATTTTTATTAGTGATTTTGGTTGTTTATGTGTTTTAACGATAAAGTGTAAGCATTTTTCTGTATTGAAAATTCTTTGCAAAACTTTTATTGTCTGTCATATAGTTGCTTCATAACCGTTTCACTGATAAATATTTATTTTAGGTCTTTTATTTCCTTTATTTTCCAACATAGTAATGTGTACTTTTGTTCTGTTTTGTTTTGTGTTTTTGTTTTTTTGAGACAGGGTCTCGCTATGCAGTTCAGGCTGGGCCTGAGCTCGCTTTGTAGCCCAGGCTAGCCTCGAACTTGCAACAATCCTCCTGCCTCAGCCTTCTGAGTGGTGAGATTACAGGCATGCGCCGCCACGCCCGGCATGTGTGCTTTTATATATATATATAGGTTTAATAGTTCTTTGGTTATTTCCTTAAGTTGGATACCCTGAGGCAGACTTAGGGTCTGACAGTGTGCCCATTGATGAGTGTTGTGAGAGTGTCTCCCAGAGGACTATAGAAGGAGAAGTACAGAGCGGTGCTATAACGTCCTGAACACGCGTGTCTGCCTGCTCTGGGAAGTGGGGCTGATTACCCTGTAGTATCCAGTACCTGCGTCATGGGCCTGGCCAGAGCAGTGTGAGTTCATGTGTGCGTAGCACTTAGGGTTGCTATTAACTCAGACCCTTACTGCTTCACTGGATAGTAACATTTCCTAGCCATAAAATATTTTAAATACCCTGACAAAAATAAAATTATTCATGTCTATCACATGTCATACTATTTGTACTAGTTCTTTTTAACTAAATTTTACACACTGAGATTCCCTATGTCCTGTACTCACCTCCCAGCATATCCCTTTCCCAGAGGAGAGAGCTCAGAAATAAAATGTTCAGCATTCAGGCTGTGCTGCACATCTGTGCATTCACAGGCCGGATCTAAAATTCAGGGCGAGTGACCGCATTTTATATACAAATATATATAAGCATACATATATATTGCCGTTTTTCATTTAAAATTGTTTTTTAAATTCTTTTTGATGTTGCTCTAGTGCCTTCATTTAATTGCTAGTACTATATTTTGTACAATTTTTCCACTTTTTAGATTACTCATAATTTTTAATTGTTAGAAACATTGAGTTGAGGAATGTTCTTCTTCTGTTAGAATTATATATTCTTTTAATATTTGTGAGTTACTATGTGTAAACTTTGGGGCCTTCATATATTCTTTGGAGCAAGAAATTTGAACTACTAATCATATTTTCTGTTGCTTCTAGAGTGAATTTTGATAATTTCTATTTTTTAAAGGATTTTTTATGTTTATTCATTTTAAAGTTTATTGGGATAAAATTATCTCTTAAATTTTTGTGTCCCTATTTCTGTCTCCTTTTGAATTGAAAAGGTTCACAATTTCTTTATTTTCTGGTTCAGTTCTCCTAGAAAATTTTTCAGTTTTGTAAATGTTTTCAAAGAAGGGAATTTTTTTCCAATATTTTCTCCTCTTAGCTTTACCTTTCCTTCTTCCTATTTTTATTTTTGGGTTAGGCTTTGAGGTTTTTTTCTCTCTCTCTGTAAGTTGGAAACTTACTTGACTAATTTACAGCCTTTCTTTAGTAACAAAAACAGTTAAGATTATATATAAATTTAGCTCCCGTATGTAGGTTCCACTATGGAGTAGTTTTATCATAACTCAGTTTTTAAAGTGTTTAAAATTACCAATATGATTTGTTTATTAATTAAGTTTATTGGTACATTTTAGGAGTACATAATGTTTACAATCATGATGAATTTGTACCTGTACATAACTTGATTCTTATTTTCCCATAGTCACATATTATTTGAAAATGTAATATTTGGATTTTTACATGCATGAGTTTTTGTGTTTTTCTTATTTGTAACTTCAGCGTGGTCAGAAAACATGGTCTGTGTGATTGTGATTCCTTGAACTGAGTCTAGACTTTATTATGGGCCTGCCGTATGGCACACGTCTCCAGGGACCCCAGGTGCGCATGGCAGGCGCAGTGCTCACTGTCTGTTGAGCCAAGCTGGCCAGTCTTTCATCCCGACACCCTTACTAATGCTTTTGTCTGTGTGCCGCTGATTATTGAGTGCTGTGAATGTCTCTCATCAGATAGATTTCTTGTTTAGATAGATACATAGTGATAGATTTGTCTTGTTTTTATTTAAATATTTTCAAGCTAACTTACTAGGTGTACCCAAGATTAGAATTCATATATTTTCCCCCAAAAGAGAACTGATTTATTTTCCTACTGAATCAGTTTATCATTATAGAGTGATTTTATCTTTACTAATTACCTTTAAGTCCTTTGTCTAATGCTGCCGATGTAAGTACAGCAGTTTTATCTTGCTTAGTATTTCTCTGGTACATTTTCTCTCCCCTTCAATATTTTACTGTCTTACATGTGTCCTTTACAAAGAGTACTATGGTTGGGATTAGAGTTTTTGAAGATCAGTTCAACAATCTTTACTGTGCAACTGAAGAATTTCACATATGTTTATTTGTTTGGGTTAATTTCCATCATCTGATTTAATGTTCCTTTTTTGTTTTATAAATATTTATTCTTCTATATTTTTTTATTTATTATCTTGGATATTTTAGTATGTCTACATATAGCCTAAAGTTAATTATTTTTCTGTTTGATTGTAGAGCCTTAGAATGCATCAGTTCTACTTCCTTTCCTACTAAATTAAATGGTATTATTCGTCAGTATTCTAGTGATACATTCTTCTTCCCATACCACAAACTAGACATCATTATTTTTTTCCCTTTGGAACATATTTTAGAAGCTGTTTTGTGAGGATTTTTTGTTGGTAAATTCTCTCAATTTGTTTTTTCTGCAAGTGTCTTCAATTATAGAGTTAAGCATTGATAGTTTCTCTCAGCACTTTAAAAATACTCCAGTGTTCTGGTTTCTGTTATTGCCATTAAGTCATCTACTTGATAAATTATCCTTTCTCTGTAGGTGATCTGTGTTCTTTATGGAGCTGATTTTAACCTCTTGGTCTTTCTTTGGCGGGCAGTTTTGTGTGTGTGTGTGTGTGTGTGTGTGTGTGTGTGTATGATTAGGCTTTAACAATCCAAGAATGCAGTTGTTATAATAAACCCTGGAAGCTGCACTGTGTATCTGAGTACTGCCTGCTCTACCTTTGGGGAAGTCCTCCTTTCCCCAGTACCCAGCCATGCAGCTGTTGTCTTCAAGATCCTGGCTTTGTGTTTGGGCTTCCAGTGTACTTTTCCACTATTAATGTTCTTCTCTTTATTTAGATAAAATGCCATACTATGTTCATACTTCTGTGGTCTGCACACACTTTTTCATAGACTTTCCTGTGTTCCGATGTACTGTACATTCGTGGACTCTGACAGAATTGATTTCTTTTAGTTAAGCTGGTTGTCACAGAACACATCCTCCATGTTCGCGTCTCTTCTCTCTTCCTCCTTTCCTTCGCTGAACAGACTATACTTGGCAAGCAGGAACCTCCTCCCTCCCCAGCCTGCTAGTCTGACTTTTGGTAAGAGCAGAGTCTTGCAGATGTGTTCTGATTTTTCTCGTCCCATGACATGGGACTGGCCTGCCTTCACGGAGTGCTGGCTGCGTTTAGTGCAGAATGGTGTCGGGGAAAGAAGATGAGGCTCAGTGCTCGCACAAGCTGTGGTCCTGGGCACCTGCGCTGTGGCTTCCCAGGGGAGCTTTCTCAGGGACGAGTGGGGCAAGACATTTTCTTTAGCACTGATCTTCATGATTTAATACAACATGCTTCTGTATTCTAATTTCTAAAAACTATATACAGTGTACGATTTTTCTCAGCCCTGAGACTTGCTGTTACTGTGACTAGAAAGAACTTTAAAACCATAATCATGTTTAAGAGACTCAATCACTGTCCAAATGTTCATTAGTTTTACTGTTTATAAGATCATCAAATTGTACTCCTTAGAGTTGATTTGAACCAATTTATTTTCAAAGAAATCATAAGAAAATCCTAGATTTCAAGACAGAAGGCCCTAAATTGTAGTCTTACCTTAATCACATAGCTAAGTAGCAATGTATAGGTAATGTAAGGTCTCAGCAGTTTCATATTTGGATGATAGATATGAAGCACTTAAGGTGCTGTAAATGTGTAAGTATACATTTATGTTAGTAATAAAACCAGATAATGTAACATTTGCTTCATTCACTTATTATGTTTTCGTGGTTGTTGATTTTGTTATTTTGAGTTGAACTGTTTTAAAAGTAATGCTAAGGTTTAAGTGATTGTACACGCTTGTGCATGATATTCCTTCTTAGATATGTATACCTTTTACAAAGGGAAATATCATTCAAAATCCTTTTAGCATTGTGCTGGTCCATTCAGTCTACCTTTAAGTGGGTCATAAGGGGAGCCTGCTTTATAACATACTTACTAATACATGGTGTGACAGTCAGGCTTCTGTACGCTGCTTTCTAAATGAACAGAAGAACCAGTGCTTGTACTTGCAGATTTGTAACATTTTAGAGGTATTAATACGAGCATAGAGTTGCTTTTGAACTTTAGTGCCAGCTCATTGAATAGGGATCATAATAACCATTCTTCTTTGTGTTTGAGGTGGTCTTGGTGGCATTGGAATGGGACTTGGTCCAGGTGGACAGCCTATTAGTGCCAGCCAGTTGAACATAAGTGGTGTAATGGGAAATTTAGGTCCAAGTGGTGAGTATTCTACCTTTCTGATTTCTTTTTAAATGATACTTTTGCTGTATAATAAATACAGGGCTTATTGGTTTCATAATATGTATTTAAACTCTGTTTAAGAGAGATTTAGGATGCTACTTTGGTTTGAAAAAGGGTTGAAACCTTGGATGCAGATTCTGTGGGAAATGCTGGGCCGGAGTCAGGAGTGTTCTGGGCCCTGTCATGGTGCAGTGGCCTTTCACACTGGGTATGGAAATGTCTTTAAGGCAGAGGGAGAATTCTCAACATAGTGCCTGTGTGTCATTGGTATACGTGTTTGTGGGGTGGGGGAAAGGCTACCATTACCATAAGCAATATGAATTTATTTCGTTTGTTAGGAAGGTAGCTTTTCTGGTAGTTATTTGACAGCTTACTTGGACTGACTCTTAGTTTATGTTGAGAAATTGCCTTCAACCTTTTTGATGTTAGGGCCTTTTTATAGTCTTAAAATTTGTTGAGAGCCATAATAATATTATGAGTCACATAATAATTTTATGTGACTGTGTTTCTCAGTGTTTTCTGTATTATAGAAATGTTAGAAATGCAAAAATATACAGATGTATTCAAAACTAGCAATAATTTATGCTAACTTTAATTTGACCCTAAAATTATATTTACCATCTATATAACAAAATATATTATATTTGACATAAATATAATTTTTAAGACAGCTTCATTTTAATACCAAAGAAAGAATAAGAAGAGTGGCGTTTGTCTTTCTGCATCTCTGATGTTTGGCTAAGTGCAAGGCGCCTGTGCTGCGGTAGCTGCGCCTGCGCTCCCTTTGTGCTGGTCTCGGCGTTGTGCAGTCTGCAAAGTTACACCCGTGCGCACCGGGAAGAGGAACACAGATGCTGTCAGCAGCCTTTGGTGACTGAAGTAGCTCTGGTTGCTCAGGCCCTCAAAGTTCCCCAGACCATGCATTGAGAAGTACTTTTTAAATTGATAGACTTCCTATCAGATGCTTTTTTTTTTTTTGAGATGCTATAATCATGCTTTAAATTATCATGGTTGTTGTGGTAATCATTACGATCCAGACATTTGTGCTGCGCTACCCACACCCTCCTAGGCACGTACCATTCGTATTCTTTAACCCAAATAACTGTCATGTTGAGTGGAGTCTGTATTTTCTGAATGAATTTCTAAATTTGCTCTGTAGTGATATTTCTGTTTCTGTTCCAAAAATGAATGATTATCCAGGTCTAGATAGTCTCTAACTGGATGTTGCAGATGTGGCCAATGAATTTTACTATTGGTCGGAATAAGTGTTCCAAAAGGCCTTTTTGAATCTTAGACTACTACTGTGGAACAGCACTTTTAACTGTTCCTGTGGTTCTGTTGCTTCTCTGTTGTTCCGCTGTGGCCAGACCAGTGATGCTCATTTTGCAAAACTGCATTGTTATTCTTTAGTCATTAAAGCAAGGTTTACTGAAAGTACATACTATATTTTATTTGAGGTATGGGAATGGATGGTCCAGGTTTTGGAGGAATGAATAGGATTGGAGGAGGTATGTATAAGCACTTATTTTTTGCATGTGCCTATTACTGTTTTTAACGAACTAGAAACTGTGTTGAGAATTCTAAGGAGAAGTTACAGTTCAATTTTGGCTCACGTTCTAAAGGCTGCTAGTAGAAACGGAGCCCAGTTCATGCTTACGGGAAGGCGATGTATTAACAAGTAGCTGCGTAAGGTAGAGTGGATGACAAGCTTACTGGGGAGACCTAACATTTACAAAGTAGACCTTGCAGCTACATAACTGACAGTAAAATCTCAACATTTATCTTCATTCCATAGGAATTGGGTTTGGTGGTCTGGAAGCAATGAATAGCATGGGAGGATTTGGCGGAGTGGGCCGGATGGGAGGTACGTACCTGTATATAGGGGGACCCTTGCTGCACTGACTGCGTCGGTGGGGGTGCCGTGGGTCTTCAGAAGCCACATGGGCACTAGGGGATGAGAACCAGTGTGGTGAGGCGGGTGTACGTGTGGTATGTGAGGTAAGTAGGGGAGGTCAGTGAGTTTTACATTTTTGGTTTCTGTTCTCTTTTCAGTTTAGTTTTAGATTTTTTCCTGAATGGTTTGCCATGCATTGATGTACTTGAAAAAGGGTTAATTCGTTGCACGATCTTTTCAGAGCTGTACCGTGGTGCGATGACTAGTAGCATGGAGCGAGACTTCGGACGTGCTGATATTGGAGTAAATCGAGGCTTTGGAGATGCATTTGGTAGACTTGGTAGGGCTGGCTGCATACTTCTTTGCTTTTTTCAGGTTATATTCTCAAAAACTGTCCCCCTTGTCTTGTGAAAAATCATACATTTATAATGTTTCATTTAACTTATAATTTGAAGAAAATTCTTTAGGAATTTTAATGTCCTCTTTTTTTCAATAAGATATTTGAACTCTATTTCCAGAGTACTTTATAATTTTCAGTTACTGTATATCTTCTGAGAGGATAGTACCTTGGGAATTTTAAAGTTTGATTATTTAAATTAATTAGTATATTATCTTTCCATCCTTGTTTAGGCAGTGCAATGATTGGAGGGTTTGCAGGAAGAATAGGAGCTTCTAACATGGGTCCAGTAGGATCTGGAATAAGTAGGTTTAAATTTTACTAGAATTTGTTCAGTGATATTTGAGTGCTTGCAAAGATTTTGCAAGAGTAGTTACTATAGTATAGTAATACTTTGCTCTGTGTTAATATGTTTTGTCATAATTCGAGAAATTTTTAGTTACTAAGCTAAGCTTTTTATTTGATCACTGTTTGAAATTTCTAAATCAACTTTGAATTGTACTTTTTTGATATTTCTTAACTAATATCAGAGTATCAGAGTATGTGTTAACCATGAGCTAGTCCAAGAACCATCTTTTCACCTAAGGAATCTGATATTTCTTTATGTGTAAAGAGCAAGTTTTATTTTAACGTCAGCCTTGCTTCCATTTAATTTTCTGTAACAGCTGTGAGTGAGTAGCTCATTTCATCTGTAAACATGTAGTGTCTTTTGGTGGACACAGACAACACTTTTAGAGACCTCCTGAGGTTGAGGGCTGAGGTTGAAAGAGGTGTTCATTGCCTCTCTTAACTCTTCCCTGTCCATGAGAGAACGGAGAGTTGTTGAAGCAGTGGGGAGTGCGGAATCTCTCCCCTCCTTTCCACCATATTTTAGGTGTTTCATGAAGCCGTAATGCCTGGCTTAGCTTTTGACCTCTGGTACCTACTGGGCCAGGTCTGTGTGAACTCTTCATACTTGATTGAATGCTATACTTGATAGAAGTTCACAGACAGGTAATGCAACCTGCTGGAGCTCTTTGTTCAAGTCCGTGAATTCTAAAACCCTCTCAGCTGAAGTCATTTGCATCTGTTGTACCTTTCTCACTTTAGTCCTTATTTTATCTGTAGCCTTATTTTCCTGTTAATCTTAAGCTCCCAGCGTGTCTCTTTTATCCCAGTGTTTATACTTCTGTTTCCCTAACTTTATATGTTATTAACAGAAAGCCACTTTGAAGATGATGTTAATTTTTGGAATTTGTATATGTGGGAACGCTTGGTATAAGAAAGAAGGATAAGTTTTGAGCATCAATATGACTGGAAAAATTAAAGAGGGTAGGATATAAGTTAATGCTTAAGAATGAGTAGATGTGAACTAGCTGCTAAATCCCCAGGCTTTGGCTAAAGGGGAACAATAGCATATTTTGCTGTTTCCTCTACAAGTTCTGTGTAATAATTGTGGTTAATTTTTTTTATGATTATTAACAACTGATATTAAAAGAGAAATTGTATAGGAAACAGAGGTGAAGATACTGAGGGGAAAGATCAGGAAAGGAATATTATGTAAGAGTATTGTGAGAGTGGCCAGTGCTGCATTTGTAATAATTTGAGTTTAACTCTACATATCTTTGTTGTAACAATCATTATGCTTGCTATTGGAAGATCTAAATAAGAATTAAAAACTATAGAACATAAAGTGATTGCTGGAGAATTTATATAGTATGTTTTATGGCCAGAATATAATTTTATAAAGGTATACATGTATAATGTACATAGTAGCTAAAATTAAGATTTCTCAACTATATAAAATTGCCTTCCTTGGAGAATAATTATGCTGTCTGATGAAGATTACTTGGTTTATATGTTATCCCTTTTCTCAAAAGCAATTCTCCCTTTTTCTTTCTTCCTCCTCTCCCCTTTTGTTGCTGTTTTTGAATCCAAACCAAAAAATCGCCACATCCTGCCTCCTTGGTGGTGAGACTGTAGGCGGTGGCATGGGTGGCATGAGCAGTGTGACTGGAGGCATGGGCATGGGCCTGGACCGCGTGAGCTCCAGCTTTGACAGAATGGGCCCAGGCATTGGCGCCATCTTGGAGAGGAGCATCGATATGGACCGAGGATTTCTGTCTGGGCCCATGGGGAGCGGGATGAGAGAGAGAATAGGCTCCAAAGGCAACCAGATATTTGTCAGAAATGTAAGGAGATAAGTGGAAAGCATACTTAAAAATCTTTTTTCCCCTTTGTAGATACATTACTAATACCTCTTTTCATTCTAGCTGCCTTTTGACTTGACTTGGCAGAAACTAAAAGAGAAATTCAGTCAGTGCGGTGAGTATGTCAATGACTGCAGATATGTGGATGTTTATTATGAAGAAAAAGTTGGTTTTAAACACTGCTTAGGCCTTCACTTGTTCCTGTGTCTATTTCTAGATAGTCTACATAGTGTGCCGGGTCTGATTCCACTTCAGATAGATTCAGATATTTTGCTCTCTTCTGACTTAAGAGCACTGCAGACTGCCAGTAGATAACAGTGTTTAGAGTATAGCCTATCATTGTCTCCTGTCAGTAAAAAAGCTTTGTTGTATTACCCGGTCTTTAAAAGGTTAATATATCATCATTCTTTGCATTAGAAGTTTCTCCTTGTGAGGAATCTTAGTAAAGGTTGATCACAGGGGAGGGCATGGGATTGTCAGCTTGGCTCACCATGGTGCTGGCGTGCAGGTGGGAAGGAGCCATAGGTGAGCCTGTTCCGCCCCATTCTGCAGAGCACAGGAGTCATCCCCACGAGGAAGATGTGTACCCTGGTGGCCCCGCTGGCTATTTACCAGCTGTTCCCGGCTGTGGGGTACTGCCTGTAGAGCTCTCCTGTGTTCCTAGGTCATGGAACACATGGAGCATTAGGTGGTATATTTTAAAAGAGCCTCTGATGGGTTACACTTAACTTTTGCTGTGGAATAATCTGATACCCCAGTCCTCACAGAACATACAGCAGGAATCTGCCTGTGATGTTCACTCTCTCCCTTCATTCCTTGTCTTTTTATTTTACACTAATGTAAAAATTCAGGGAAGGAAATTTGATATTCGTTTTTGAAAAAGTTGTTGAAAACAAAAATCAGCTAGGGAGAGAAAGCACAATAGTGGAGAAGTTCCAGGGCACCGGGTGACTTTGGGAGGAAGGACGTTCACCAGAACAAGTCCGCAGCACCGGGCTGCACTTCCCGGGACCCCCGAGCACAGCAGGGCCCTGGTGAAATGAGCGGTTGGGACGGTGCAGACCTTCCTGAAGGTAAGGGGTGTGCTGAACAGCATCAATGAAGCTGCACAAGGTAGAGAGCAGAGCAGGGCTGGACGCTGATGGCAGGAGCAGTGCTGAGCTGACTCCTTGACCCTGGGGGCAGCCGTCCTCTGTGGCCAGCCGTGGGCAGGGCACCCAGCAAATGCTAGAGCTTGGGGTGGGCTTCTGCTGGCAGTGGCTTTGTTGTAACTAAGGGCAGTGATCATTTTCTGCAAGGAAAATGTTTCCAACTCTGCATTTAAAATTTTGTACAGTAATTTTAACCATTGAAAATAATGGTTATTTGTTTACTTCACCATTTTAGCTCTAACAGCCCTTTTTGATCAGTACATTATAAGATTGATCTTGCCTTTTATTTTCAATTTTGTTGTATAAGCTTCTGACTTCTAGATTTTTCTGTTAGGGCAATACCATACTTACATAATTCCCTATCATCTCCCCCATTTTTAACCTTGAATTGCCTGATGGCAAAGAAGAAGTTATAATCACGAAGGACAAAATGTCACCTGCTCACGAGTATGGATATTATCTGGCTTGTGTGAAGAGAACCATCCATTTTTCTGCTGTATCACTTTATTTATGTATCTACACACCTTAGAGTTTTTTTTAGTATGAGAAGTGTCTTTTGCCTTGATGCTAGTCAGTTCTTTGACAGTAAGAAGCCCTGTTTTTTTGCTCTCCTGACTCCAAGGTGAGTAAGTATATTCTCACTTGCGTCATATGCATATCTGCTGTACAACATCTGCCAGAAGAGGGGCCACTGCCGAGCTCTTCTGCTAATAAATGTCTCCAGTGGTTAGCTGCCTTTGATGGAGCAGTTACAAAGGCCGAGAAAGTGTTACTTAATGGGTTGTATTATCCACAACACACCATTTCTGCAGCCTGTGTAATTTAGGGGAAATGTTTCAGGTCTCCTTAAATATAACAAAATGAGAAATAAGTGAGAACAATTACTCTTTTCCAACTCCTCCTTCCAGTTCCAGTCAACTCCCCAAAGGAAATGTTTTCAAGCCCAGGCTAATAAGGCATACATCATTCCTGCAATGAAGTAGATCTTTTCACCTTGCCTTATCTAATTCCTTGGTGACATGAATCTTTAAGAAGGTTTAATACAGATCACTGCCTTAGAGTTGGACCCCGTAATGGTTCAGCTGGTGCAGGTGGGGTCAGACAGGTGTCTTCAGACTCGCTCCTCTGTCCTCTGTAGTCTGTGTGCGTGAGCTGTGTGCTGGCCTTTGGCTCAAGCGCCCAGGAGTCTTGGCATTTTCCAACTGTGGTGCGGGCAAGCTTGTTCTCAGTCATCCCTGCTGCAGACCACATAAACAAATAGAGATGTGCCCCACAGATTTCTGTGATAGAATGTATTTCAGCTATCACTGTGCTTGTTAACTGTGTAGAAGGGTCGCTGGGGTAGATCTGTTCCAAAGCACTAAACTACTTCAAAGGAGGCGAGTAGATTTTAAAATACAACAGTGAAGATAATTATAAGAGTAAAGGGGCTGGGGATATAGCTCAGTGGAATAAGCGCTTGCCTAGCAAGCGCAGGGTCCTGAGTTCGATCCCCAGTACCGCAAAAAAAAAAAAAGAGTAAAAGTAATGTATGAGGAAAATTCATTGATGGAGGCACTTTGCTTTGTTTTTAAAGAAACAGTAAAAGTTTAATTTTTGTCCTTTCATAATAATTATGCTTTCTTTTTGATAGAATTCTGATTTTGATGTTTTCTATGGTTATGTTATAGCCTTGCGAAGTAGATTTTATTGAACCATTTATTTATTTATAAATGTTTCAATTCGGTGTATTTTAAGATATGTTTTTATAGCAATATTTCCCAAAGTATACCCTATAAATGTTAGTAGACTGTGTCAAATAAAGCAGAAAGGTTTTTCTTACTATAGGATAAGTAATTTGTATAACTACTAGCAGAGCATACTAGTATATAAGAGCATATAGTTTATCCTGCACTGTTGCCGAAGTATCAGTCCTGTTTCTGTTTTCTTGGATCCACGTGACATCAGTAGATATGTACATCAGTTGAAGAAATCCTGAGACCATGTAAAAAGAAGAAAGTCAGGCATGACTGATTTTAATCATTTATAGAAAACTTTGTCTTCTGAATAATTTCTCATTAGAAAAACTTAGAAACCTACAGCTGTTTTTGTGGGATTTTCTCAGTAGTCTGTCCTGAGATAGAGGTCTGTGCTGCACTGCAGAGCCTGAGCATCGGAACCAGGAAGGGTGTCTGGGGTCTGCCTCCAGGGAGAGGGCTGGAGACCGCCGTGAGGTCTACGTTCAGACCTGAGCCGGGGGCAGTTGAGGAGGAGCAACAGGAGGAAGAGAACCTTGTCCTGAAAGTCAGACTGCTTGTGAGATAACTATGTTTCTTCCTTTGAAGTCTTGAAGACTTCTTGCTTGGGTGAACTCTACTCGTTGCTTACAAATCTATAGCAGGCTACTTAGGTTTAGAAAAAGTCCAGGTTTTTAGGTAAAATTAGAATAAGGGAAAACCTGTAACCTTAAAGCTCTTGAAAGTCCTGTGTAGCCCGCTTCGAGACCCTGTTAAAGCATTGCCACTCACAGAGGTGTGCTTTGATTAGCTTTCTGCTCTTTAGGGCGCCACTGTTCAGGATAGGAAGGAGACTCTGGAGGTTGCACTGCACCTGTCTTTAAAGTTTTTAAAAATATGTAGATATCCTAGTTTAATTTTATAGTGTTTAATAAGGAAATGTGATTGGTGTATTTAAAATTATTTTTTTTCATTTTACCAGTTGTGGACTAAGTATTTTGTGGATCTACTTTCACCACTCTCATGCCTTTCCCTGGGGTTTAGCCTGTTTTGTAACTTTGAGGACACATTTAGGAACTGGATGCCCTGCCGTGTTAGATCATGGTTTTGCTTTAATATGACATTTACTATCTTAAGCCATTTAATTAGTGTCTAGAAGGAGAACAGTTGATAGCTAGTTGGCTTTTTTAAAAAATGCAATAATAAGGGGTAGATGAGTGGAGGAAAGTAGAAGAGTAGTCAGGATATTACAGGTAAGAGGTGGTGCAGATGAAGGCTGCGGCAGAGCACTCTTACTCGTGCGCTGACCCCGCACCTGGAGAGGGCTCGTGTGGCCTTTGGCAAGACCTTTCCTTTTGGACCCCCTTTCCTTTTTGTTATTGTACAGAACTGCATTTGTCTGACTGTCTGGTTCGACTACAATTAGCCCGTAGTGACATGGCAGCTGTAATATTTGAAGTCTTCTAGCTTGATGTGTAATAGCAGAAGTCCTCCAGCTTGATGTGCATGGCTGCAGCCTGCCTTGGCAAACTGGTGGACCCAACCCCGTGTCCCAGTTGCCTGAGTATAGCTTCTGCCTCTTGCTGATGTTTAATTGTTAATAGCTCTTTTACTCTCTGAAGTGTTCTGGGTTAGATGATGGATTTTTATGGCCACATGGTATTTTGATAAATGATACTGATTTACTTCGAATACCAGTACCTAGAGTTAGTAGCAGTATTAACTGTGTAAGGAACAACACTTGTCTAGTTTTCTTCCTTCTTCCTGAAGCTTCTGTGAGGTTGTTCTGTGTGCTGTGAACATCACTGATTTTTACCTTTATTGATTTATTGTTTCTGTAACATTTGATTCCATTCTTGAGACTTTGAGTCCAAATGGTGATACTGAATGAGTGGCTTTGGCACTCAGGTTGAAAAACAGAATTGGCGGAGCTTTCTTGGTCCAAATGATATTAGATTTGGGGGCAACTACCCTTATTTGTAGGGGACAAAGTAGTCAAATGAGGATAAAAGGAAAGAGAGCAATTACGAAGACTAAGCAGTGAGCTACCATTTATTCTACAAGTAATTTTGGTCATATGTGTAGGTTTGCAGTGGGTCATGGTGAGTGAGTGGTGTTTTGTGCTAGTTACTGAAGCCTTATTGCAAAAAAATTCACTGAAGAATTTAGTAATTTAACAATAAAACATGTTAAGCCCTAGGCAGATGTATCCCAATTCAAATTTTGTCTACGCTAATAAACATATTTATTACTTTATGAGGCTTGTACTGCATTCAGAATATAAAATAATAATGTTCATATATTTATTTTTTATCATTAATGCTAATCTTCCTAACCAAAGTATTTCATTGGCTGTGAGGAATTTCAAGTCTGTATGGTACAATGACTAATAATTCTGTAACACTTTCTTTTACAGGTCATGTCATGTTCGCAGAAATAAAAATGGAGAATGGAAAGTCAAAAGGCTGTGGAACAGTCAGGTTTGACTCCCCAGAGTCAGCGGAAAAGGCCTGCCGGATAATGAACGGCATCAAAATCAGTGGCAGAGAAATTGATGTCCGCTTAGATCGTAATGCGTGATTTCAACTACAGTTGGACCATTCCTTCATTTGTTTTTGCTGAATCTTCTGGAAAATGTCTTTTTTGTTTGTTTGTTTTAGTAATACTGTATGCCTACAGAAACTGTAAAAATGAACTTTTAAAATTCCCATCAGCTTTCAACAGTATAATGTCAAAAATATACTGTGATTTTTTTGTTCATCTTATGTTGGGTTTCTAAACATAGCAAGTGTGGTCATTCAGTTTAAATGAATGGTTATACTGTTTTTAAAGAAATAAGCCATTTTCTTGTTGTTTTCACTATTACATAATAGGCTTTGTTTTGGTTGCCCCAGCTTTTATCAGCTGATTGTAAGGTAAAAGATAGATGATTTTCTCAAAATTTTTGTTTTCTAACATATAGTTGTCTGTGAAAAGAAGGGCTCAGACTAACTAGAATATGATTTCAGTTGATTTTAAAGTACTTTTCTTTGGCATAAAGAATTACTATAAGTATTAGATTATGAAGTTCAGGATGTTTTTTATTTGATTTAAATGAAGAAAGGGATTTTTCCATGTTCTCCCATTCACATTTTTTACATAACACTATTAATAAAATCAACCTCCACAACCCTTTATTTTATTATTGCCAATAATTCCAAGTTCGTGTAGCACTGACAGTGTAGCGAGCCCCACGTACAGTGACAGGCAGACTACTCCCAACTTCCGGTCCAGCTTCCAGCCATTACAGTGGACCGCTAGGAGGAGAAAAAGGATTGAAATGTTGAGGGCGACGGTGATGTAGGTGAGTCCTCTGCTGTTCACTCCTGCAGGAGCTGATGTGTTTACGAATGCGGTTTGAATGAGCCAGGGAATGCCTAGGCATAGCATATCAAACACATTGGACCCTACGATGTTAGACATAGCCATGTCTCCTTTTCCTGCAGACAAGAAGCATGTTGTTAAAATGTGCACACCAGTACTGTATTTTACTAATAATCTTCGTAAGAAAAACACTGGATACTTTTTTGTTGGTGGTTAGCTTTAGAAAATTGTTATTAGAACGTGTCTTGTTGAATTTGTACTTTAAACTTTTTCTTTGGTTTAGTATTTAAAGTCTTAACATTTATTTAATAATAATTATTTATTAAACCACTTCCCAACAAGGTATGTAGCTTACTCGTTGCTGTTCATTGCAATTTAACATAGTTAGTTACTATTTAATGCACATTCCATTATTATTTGGGGGATTAGATTGAATGAAATTAATATGGTATTATGTAGTAAACTCTTGCCCTTGAGTCACTTTTTTTCCCTAAAAAGTATGTTAAATGAGGAAATAAATATTTTTAAAGTTACTCTGACTCAGTGTATTTTAGCCATGCTCATAGAATGGGCACTGCAGCTTCAGTCTGAGGCTCTACGTCTCACCTTTTCTGGCCACCAGTACGCTTGCAACAGTGTCTGGAATGCTGGTTCCTGCTGCTAACAGAGTGAGGCCCATTACTGTGTCTGGAATCTGCAGCGTTTCCCCTGCCGGAAACACAGACGCTGCACGTTACACTTCCCACATTCTCTGCAGATATTTCAGAGAGGTCCTTCTTGTTCAAAACAACCACAGGCGTATGTAGAGTATTTTCCTTTTTATTATTAGTGCCCATTAATTTTTATTAAATACTAGTTTTCATTGTGTATATTTTTGATCATATCCATCATACCTCCTGTTTAGATTTCTGAACCAGTGATGTTTTCTGAACCAATTTCTAACTAGCAAAATATTTGGAATCAGGTTGGTAATGTGGATAACCTGAGTAGTACAGGTTTTTAAAGCACTTAGCAGCCAAACTGTTCCCAGAGAGGAATTGCCTTACTTATACCCTTGCAGAAATTATAGACATCTGTAGTTGGCTCACTGGGGCTGCTGCTTAGTATTTGCTAGGGAGAGTCAGCAGTTTTTTGTTTTCTTTAACATTTTTTTAAAGTATTAGAGTTAAGCTATTTTAAAGCTCTTCATGTGTTAAGATGTATACATTTTTTAACTCCTGCTTTAGTGACACAACCTTCATTTAGTGTTTTCTTGGTAAAATCTGTGTATCTCTGATAAAAATGAAACCCTTTTGTTTGCTTTCTACTTGAGTTTTTCTAATATATGATCCCAGTTTATTAATACTTTTGTTAAATTTGATGTCAGTTCATCAGTTTTCATGGAAACAGAAACAGGGAAATTTAAGGAAGTTGGGAAAGGGCACATATAACTGCTCTTTTAATATAATGGAAAATGTAGCTAGAGTCTTTTTTCCCTCCATTTCTTACAAAATGCTAATGGAAAGAAGTCAGTTAGAAAGAGCTTATTCATTGCACGCTCGTGTTGGTGTTGGGATTGGACTTGGCTGTGAACTGTTTGCTAGAGCGTGCGCACTTCGATGGCCCCGTGCTTGGTCCTCTTGAGCACTGCTCTGTGCTTTTACTTGATGTTGCTCTCTTCCTCTTTTCTTAATATCAAATGTATTTGAGAAAATGTGGACAGACTGAGTATACAAACTAATTGGACATTTTCATCTTCCTTATTAAAAAGGAAAATACTATTCTAATACATATATTAGCTTAGGAAAGCCAGGGTAAGCAAATTTGGGGAGGAAAGGCCAGAGAGTAGTTATTTAAACTGTGCAGGCTCTCTGCAGCTATTCAGCTCCACAGTGCAGTAGGAAAAGTGTCGCAAGTGACACATAAATGAATGGACTGCGTTCAGGACGACTTCATTAAAAGTAGGCTGGGGGATGTGGTACACACGTAACAGTTGTATCAGATGTGGACCTCTGACGTGTGCCAGTTCAGCTTAGCCTTTCGGAGAGAAGTCCCTCCCACCATTTTTGTCCATGTTTTGAGTTTTTCATCTGGGAATCAGAGTAGATTATGACCAGGCAATAATAGGTAAGTCTTAATGATGAAGGAAACGTAAAAGGAAACTATTTTACATCCTTCTCAGTCATTTTATAGTATATTTATGTTGCTCTATTGTAAAGCAAAATAAAATGTAATCTGGTTCAACAGTGAGCACCCACTGTTTTCCCAAAAGACTGGCTCCTTATTCCGTACTTCACTATGGAACAGAATTCATTACAATGGGTTCATTTATTGTGAACTCCAAGTAATGTAACTTAATTATTAGCATAATAGATATATGAATTTGATTTTATGATTCTTTGAATTATCCCTCATACTGTGTAATAAACAGGGAGAATGTAGTTGATATGTAAGGTACAGCTTTCAACATTTGAATGACTTCGTTGTGTTTGTACTTAATCTTTTTTGTAAATAACAGTACTGAGAGAAGTACACCCTAGACTGCTTTAACTGAATGTAATGCAGTTGTTCTTACATGAATTATTTTCTTGTTGTCTTGTTATATTTGAAATACATACCAGTTATAGTGACCATCCAAACCAGGACGTATGTAAATGCAGATATCCACAGTGCAGACATGAAAAAGGTTATTATGTAGTACTTTTTCCAACACATTCTTCGACAATCCGGTGTTGTTAGAAAAAGTAATATAATGATAGGAAGGGATAATACCCAAAAAATTCTTTTAAAGTCTGCTTCAGGCACATGGAAAACACTTGGTGGGTCTGTAGTGGAAAAATTAAACAGTTTTGAGTTCTCTCAAATGGCCAATTAAGTCAGAAATGCCCATTTAGAAAGCTATATTGAAACAAATTAGCTGTATCAGTTTTTAAAAGGCTATTTAAAACATTTGAATATCTCATTACTGATATTGCTGGCAAAAAGAAACTAATTGAAACTTTAGAGCAAACAGTACAAGATGTCATGTTCAGCATTTCTTAATTTATGGCCTTAAGTCCATCAAAATGTCTTGGACCATTTTCTAAGTATGCTAGAGACAGTGTTTATGAAGTGGGAGTTGGTAGCTCATGTTTATCTGTACAGACCGTCCACTGCTGTCCAGCTGCCTGTCATTACAACGCTGGTGATACCTCTGACCTGCCCCATGGTAATGCCTGCTTAGGGTATGTAACATTATTGTAGCAATCTTTTATTAAGTTGCATATTCTAGGCTAATTACTTTTGTGAGTTTTTTGGTCTATATCATGACTTTATTTACTAAATTCAGGTTTCTCAACAATTCCTAAAAAGAACCTTAAAAAAACAGGAACTAGCATATAATGTACAATGTAATGTACAATTTGTGTCTTTTTATTCAGTTTGTTTTAAGTTAAGAGAGGATAGGGATAATAACACTACATTAGAGAAAATGGGTATTCATTTTGGAATTGCTTAAAATTTGAATGGCATTTTGAAAATAATTGTTTTTATTGGAGCAAACTGCATTATGTAAGTAATGCTAGTAAATAACTCTTAAGTTTACCATGCTTCAGCCAGTGTGCCATTAGTTAATATTAGATATAATTTGAATATAATAAAAGAATTTGGGTGGGCTTTTTTGAGTTTGTTATAAAACTTAGAGACATATACTTCTTATACTTTAAAGACTAGAAAACTTAAGTTTTGTGAGAAGAAAAAGTCGTTTTAATTTTAAAGTGGTAAATTAGAATATGCTTCCTTTTTAATGGCTTAATTGAATAGAATCCAAACAGCTAGTGTTTTTAAAAAGTGATTCGTTTATACTTCTGGCCATACTGAATTTGACTTCTACTGAACACATTTATCTAAATGTTGTGCTGCTGCATCACGTGATGTTTAAACCTCTGCTGTTTTTCCATTTCCTCCAGCCCAGCACCTTTTCTTGAACAGCCAGTTTTATAAGTTGTGCCCCTGTTCTCTCAGTCAAGACTAACACCTTGGAATTTTCTTTCCCTTTTCTGGAGAAAACCACCATGGCTTGGTGATGCCTCCTCGGCATTGTCTCAGTCTGTCCTTGCTCCTTTGCGTTGCCTACCCTCATAAACATGTATGCTGGGGCCAAACCCTGCCGCAAACCTGCTGGCTCTGGCTCTGTGTTTAGGTTCTGTGAACACTGTTCTGGGGTGAGATTCCTGAAGTACAGCTCTAATAATGTTCTTGCTAACACACCTTCCAAGCTTCATATGCCAACACTAAGGGTGCTGTCAGCCTTCCTCTGCTGCCTGACCAAGCCTTCTTCTGCTGCCCGGGCTCCATTGGTGTGAGTACATCAACACACCTTTGGTTACTGTTTGCTTGGCCTCAGAACGTAGACTGTTCTGTACTTGTGTCTGTGTCATTTAGGTAGCGAAGAGTTCAGTTCCACTTACTTACTGGTTGTACCATCCTACAAAGCTAAGTTAAATGCTCCTTTTTCCATTAATCTGTCATCACTGGATTTTATACAGTCTGTTCCAGTTAGGAGCTACAGTTTACTGTATTATTTAAATAATACTGGCAACTCGTTAGGGACCAAACTTCATCATCTCTAAACCTCTGCGGCATTACATACTAAGTACACAACAGTTGCTAACTTGAAATGAGACTCTTAGGGCTTTCCTGGTAGATAGACTTATTAGTGGGCAGGCTATAGTTATTACCTTCAGACACTTGATTGAGACTATGTAAACTTAGAGAGAGGTGGGAGTAGCCAGAGTCTTCGTGAAATATCCCACTGTCGGTTCTTGACTGCCGGCGAATGAATGGTTGACCCTCCTCTTCCCATTCCATCAGTACCTGCTCGTTTCTCTCCGCCATAGCTTTGACAAGACACGTGCAACAAGAACTGCATTTCCTTAGAACACATTGCTGAATTTTAGTGTCAAAACACAGCACCAGAACATAGAGTCCATATATCAAAAGCAGTAAACTTCCTTCATACCTATAAATTAAAGAGAAAGCTTGGTTTTGAACTTAAAGCAGCAGCAATTTTAGAGTTAATAACTTTTGGGCAGTGTTTTTCCTTTGTTTTTTGTAGTGCCTTGTGCATGATAGGCAAGCACTGAATTGTTGAGGTGCATCCCCAACCCTTAGCTCATATCTTTCTGATAATTTTCTAGCAAAAGTACCATTAGAACAAAGAAACATTTGTAGATACTTTTGTAGATTTGTCCATACTTGGTTATAGTATTGTAAATTCTTTCATAAAAGCCTGACACTTCGTATATTAAGAGCAGAATTATCAATTAATTATCTACATATATAGATTCTTTCCAAATGGTAGGAATAAAAAATGCCTTGAAAGTAATAATTGGAGATTTTCAAAATAAAACTAAGGAGTTGTAATGAACATTTTTTACTTCAGTTTTTTGATACAGTTCATTTCCCCATATATGTAATAATTATAAAAGAATATACATTAATTTATTTCACCTGTGCCTATTAGAGCTTTTTGGTCTAAGAACTGTGAAAATAATCAGAATATGTTAAACATTGGCTGGGCCTGTTTTGTTGCCACACAGAGAATTTTGGTGATGTTATTATGACAACTGGGCTTACATTCCCGAGAAGACAAAGCTGTTCTCAGTAACTGTACTGAGGCCCTGAGAACTGTGTCTGCACATTCTGGTTTCCCGATTGTCTGTGACTAGCCAATGGTTTTGTGCTGGAACTTGCGTGTGCTTTTCATTTCTGAGCCAGTGAATGCCCCTGCTACAGCCGAGCAAATAGAGTTCCTGAGCCTCTTAATCGCGAGTGGTGGGGGAGGCATTCATTAGTTTGGGTACTTCACAGTCACTGTCCCTTGCAGACTGCTGATTTCAGAAAGATCCTTTCTGGGCTAACGTGGTCTGTTTGGGTAAGCCCGAGCAGATATCAGGATGACTAATTTAGCAGTTTTCTTCCCTGCTCGATTGTAAGTTTCTTGATAGCAGATACCATCCCGTGTCACAAAATGTGGTGCTCCATTGAGCATGATTCACCTTGCTTTCTGTTTCTCATCTGCCCTCTGGAGTTAGTATAAGGTGCAGTGTGGCTGGCCATGTGGCTTGCAATCTTTATTTTAGGTGCCCAGCATCATGGTAGATGCCCAGTTGGATGTTCAGTGCTTATTTGAAAAAGTTTGTATCTGTTCAGAGTCACTGTCATTTTTATTTTCTCGCACCAGCTAGGCAAAGGAGATTACAGGACAACAAACAGTTTTTAATATTGACACCTAAATGTTGGTTCTTAGAGGAAGAAGGCTGTATAGTTCTTCCTGCTAGGTGAACATCTGAGAGAAATTGGAAGGAATGCGTTTCACTTCCTTTGCTATCTTTTTCCAATCTTTTGTGACCATGACCACTTCTGTCCAAGGCAAGGTAAGCAATAACCTAGCAGAAGAAAAAGCCACCAAAAATTGGAAAAATTTCTGAGCAGATAACTGACGGGACAGGGAAGATTGATGGTATCTAGTGAGTAGCGAGAGAAAATAGACCGTGAGGTGAGCAAAAGGAAGTGTAAGGTCATGAGGGGTAGCCACTGGCAGTTGTGGTCAGGAAGTCAGACTATTCCAGCAACGGTTGGTGTATGGAGTGGAAGGGGCATATCACTGAGAAGCAACTGGATGACATCCCTGCATAAAGACAACCGAACCGTCAGATTTCATACTCTATAATTAGGGTTTTTTTTTTTTTTTGGTTCTGAGAATCGAACTCAGCACCTCACATTTGCCAGGCAGGCACTGTACCACTGATCTCTATCCCTGGCCCTTTAATTAGGTTTTATGTGAGAGTAACAGTGATTTTTGAGCTTACCAGTAAACTTGGTTGTCAAATATTACGGCAAAAACTGCTGCTGCACTCACGGCATATGCTGTGCAGTCTCTGAACAGGGGCCAGCAGGACAGTGGCGAGGCCTGTGGATGAGAGCACATTGTTCCCATTGCAGTGCTGAGGAATCCGGAGCGATGCACCACAAACTGCTAAGGCTGTTTGCATATCAGTGTTTTCCTTTTTGCGTATTGCTTAGAAGAAAGGAAATTTGAAGGAGTAATTGCTTCTAAACATACCGAGACTTTCATCACCTGGAGCAAGAGCTACTGTGAGTTAACTAAATTGAATAGATATTGTTTTTCCACTGATTAAATGTCATTGAACATACTACTAGTGGCTTGTTCATCCTGGACAATAAACAATTATTTTTATAACTTGTCAAGATGATACATTTTATTGAATAAAGTTTTCTTACCACTTTAGAGAGCAAGCCACAGGCCGCACAGATGCCAAGGAGATTATAAATCGCAGATCCGAGAATGGTGCTAATGCCGATGTCTCCTTTTGTGATAAATACACCTATTAGCAGGATAGTGGCTGCTAAGTTAGTGTTAACTTGAAGAACGTAAAATTACATTGAGTAAGAAAGCATAAAGAGTAATATTTACCTAGGAAAGCAGTAACTAATTCAGGAGCTGAGCTACCCGCTGCCATAAAAGTTGCACCTGCGACATGTTGAGATAATCCAAGGGCTGAGGACAAATGAAACGATTATTGTGCCTGAGAAAGTGACAAATGAAAGAATGTCTTTACAGCTAAATAAAATATAGACATGCAAAGCTGTAGCGTCACATAAGACATGTTAGTACAACTTCACGGAGATTAAGCTGGAACATAAAAATGGGCATGTTAGAAAATGCGCAAATCCAGTGCCCTGCTTTCTCATGGAACCATCACCAAGTGCTTCTACAGCAAGGGGAGAGCAGGGGCTCCTGTGCTGCCCCAAGTACCAACACGGGCTCCTTTCCAACCCACAGAGGTTCCCGCTGTCGATAGGCATGAAGAGCAACACCATGACTTTAAAAACTAAGATATCCTTACTGGAAAGAAGAAGGGATTGGATATTACTAGTTGAGATCTATAAATGAATTGAGCTTGTTCACAAATCTGCAATATCAACGTTGTCTAATTACAAAGTAGTTAACAAAGCCTAATAAATACGATATAATTTTCAATACTGTGTAAATGTCCATTTGAAATATTGATCTATTGAAACTCTTTTGAAATGAGAGATAAATATGCATAGCTATAATGTCAGCCATCCTCAGATGGTAGGTCAGATCAGTAGAATTTACATTTTATGGATAAAGAAACAGGCCTAGGGCGTGGGGATGCAGCTCAGCGGTAGAGTCTTGTGGAGAATGTGTGAGGACCTGGGTTCCGTCCTCGGTGCTGAAAAACCAGAAATGCAAAGCCCCAAACAAAAGCAAACAGGTCTTAGAAGTAACTCAACATTGTGTAGATAGTATAGCTCTTAAGTGTGGGCAGGTATAGCAGGCATGAACCTGAGTCTATGAAGTGCAGTGCTCTGTTTCAAGACTGCAGTCCAAAGAATAAGCAGGCCAAGTACGACTTGGGGGTGACCAAATTATTTGACCCTTGCTTCGTAGTGCCGGCCCCATAGCTGCTCCTATGCCATTCTTTCCTCCGGGAGAAGCCTAGTTACGGGGAGTCGGGTGCTTTGGGAGTTTTCTAGTGTGACTTTTTGGAGGATTTGTAAATTTCGTGCAGTTATTATAAATTGTCTTCCCAAATCCAGTCAGGCTTAAATAGTTTGTGGGAGAAAGGTATTGTGAAGACAGTGCTTTATCTTAAAGAAATGGGCCAGGCTTGGTGCAGCTGAAGACTGCTTCATTAGAAAAATTCAGTTTCGAGAGAGGCGATCTGTTTTAGGCTGTCACAGGGCAGGGAAATAGGTGGCCCTTTAGAGCACTTTCAGGCTCACAAGGCAGTGAGGGGTCATTTCTGTTCACTGGGCTGCAATTAAATTATGAAAGGAGATACTGTGTACAGAAGGATGAATAAAACTTCAAAGATATTTTAACAAGTTATATCTTAAGGTTCTAAGAACATTTTGTAAAATGGTTTATACTTTTGAACTTTAGAATAGATTGGCTTTGTCTTCTTTGACCTTTGGGTAGCATTTCTCTCCACTATAGTTTATTAGTAAAGATAAAGTATATTGAGATTTTTTTTCTCTCCATAGCAATTACTCTTTTTTGCCTCTACTACTCTAAAAGAGCAATTACATTTCCTTCAGGATGTAGCAGAAAGGTTCAAGGTGAGTTTGCTTTACAGGTTTATGAAACAGCACACTGTTTGTGTGAAGTACAACTTCGTGAGCAGGTACTCAGCTGTCACTAAAACTCATTAGACTTTTAAGTGTGTTCTATTTCTAATAGCGTGCTGGAGAGCTTATGACAGCTTTTGAAAATCTTCTATGTGATATAGTAGGAGGATTATTAAGCTAAAACTCAGACCCGAATCCCGCCGGTGACAGTAATTTGATATAAAACTTAAAGTGGAGGTTGTGCTACATAAGCTTTAGGTTATCTTCTAATTTTTTCAATCTTAAAATGTAGAGTACAAATTATATGCTTTAAGACTCTATGCCTCTTTGTATTGTTAATTAAATTCCATTAACAATAAAAAAACAACCCTACCTCACTGAAAATCAGAACATGGAGAGGGACAGTAAAGCGGAGAAGAGTCACATACTTTACCATTATGTTTTAACCCCTGCTGTAATTTTGAATGTATTTGTAGTCCTTTCACAGTGCATATTTAGTACAGTTACAGCCCTAGGCCACATGAAATGTGGCGACCGACCCCCAGCACAATTTCAGCAAGTCAGCAAACTTTCTTTGCTTTGTGAGAATACTAGAGTTATCGGAAATAGTCAAAAGCCACTCTAGCGACCAGGGTGTGTGGCTGTGCTGAGTACTTCTATTTCAGTTTCAAAATGAAATGTGACAACTAAGTGTGACAATTAACTTTTTTATATTTTACAGAACTGGTTCTGAAATACATTTCAAATGTATTTCGATAACAATTTAGGGTAAAATGGGCATGACTGGAAGACTATTTAATAATGAGTAAAAATAATCTGATTATATTTACCACCTTATATTTTGCCTGAGCTATGAGGGAATGAATTCTAAAACACCTGTATGAAACTGATTGTACTGCGTAAAGGACTCCTGCCCTCAGTCTAACAGCTATAACATTACAGGGAATTTGCACCTCTCTGTGGCCTTAGAGTCCACAAGACGCTTTACCTCCAGTCCTCACGGTTCCCTGACCACGGCCTGCCTGAAGTCAGAGGTGGGATGGGAAACTAGTTCTCTTTGGCTACTCCCGTGGGCAAAGTGACTAATGCCGAGCTGCAGCACTGCCACCGACAGCGCCCGTCCCCGCGGTACCAGCTTGCTGACATGCAGACTGCTTAGCGCTCCTGTAGATCCGAGTGCCTGGTGTGGATTTAAATGTGATCCAAGGGGACCACGCTTCAGATCAGAGAAGAAAACAACAAAGAAAGCTCGATTCTGAGAGTCTTTGTTCTCTGGGAAGCTTTTCGCCTCTGTAAATTGCATGAGGATTAAGAACCAAACAATCCCCTGCACCTACAGGCTCCCCAGATGCCGTTCTAGGAGTGATGCCACTCCCCATTTTATCAATTTCAAAACCAACTCCACCTGGGATTAAAACTTGTGTTTCTTTTTCTCTATTTCTGAAACGCAAAATAGCAGAGAAAGTGACAATGATTTTCTAAATAAAATGTAAACATTAAAGTGTGTTTCCTCCAATTCTTACTGAAGTCATTTTTGCTTGAGTCAAAAATACCAGCATGGTATTTTTGGATTTCTAACCTAATAGCCTATTAGTGTGATATTTAAAAAGGAAAGTTTTATAGCAAGCTTATTGTTGAATTTGGCTTATGTCAAGTGATGAATCTTTAGAGGTTCTCAGATTTTTTCACGTGGATATCTTGGAAAAATTTAAAGCTGCTGCAAACAGCGGTTCAGTGCCTCTGAGATGCCCTTTACAAATCAAAAGGATACTGTTTCTTTTACACTGAACATAGAGATAAGAGGTAACAGTCTTCTTTGGGTTTTAATGTAGTTAAACATTAGGTTATACTTAAATATAATTTAAAGGTATCACTTTTGAAATAAAGATTTCTAGAAGTGGAATAACATGGTACAGATGGTAATGTAAGATAAAAGGAACTTCAAACGAGTATTTCCGAGATATATAATGTACAGCTGCTGCATGGATTATTAGACAAAATACAACAAAGGGTTTTATAAGCTTGCTTACTACCTAGTGAAACAGTACTTGACTATATTTACCTTAAACTAGGTTTTCAAGCCCTGGCAGACACACCATAGACTTGGTATTTACTCTGAACATATTTATATTGACTTTGATCATTCACCTTCTCCGCTTTCATCTCCCCTGGGCGAAGGCGTCTAACCTTTGTAGTCCGTGCTCGAGTAATAATGAACATTCGGTGACTGTTTCCTGTGTGCTGGGTCCTTGTGTAAGTACTTTTCTTACATACACTTGGTACAGAGCTCTTGAACAAAGAACTATATTTCCTGTTTCCCTCATGACAGAGCTGGGGTGGAGAGGATGGCCCTTGCACAAGGTCACAGAGCTAGTAATGGCAGAGCAGAGACTGCAACGTGGCCCCAGAGGGGGCACTCCCAACTGTGTCACTACTGTCCTGTGCGGCTGGAGTATATGACAGCGGTGTCCCTCCCTTCCGGTCCTATAAGGGTTCTCAGCATTGTCACAGAGCAGTCAGCAGGCAGGTGAACTTGGAGAGCTATGAAGAGCTAGAAAAGCTCGGAGCAAACAGTACCAGCTCTGTCTGCAAGGTAATGTGACTCACTTCACAGACCGCGAGGATCTTAGGCGGAGGTTTTAAAGTCAGGCCTACACAAATGACCAGAGACCACAGAGGCTGCTTTTATTCCTTGCAATTTGGAATCCCCTGTCTGTCCTGAGCCTCTGCCGAGTAAGGGCCTGGAGCACGCAGTGGATGAGAGTAAGGCCTATCCTCTGAGGTTTATTCCTTACGCCGTTACCTCCAGGTCCTTGGGCTTGAACTTAGTCTCAGATAATGAGCCTCTCTGATCACCTCTTCCTTTCCCAGAATCTTTGTTCTTTTTCCCCACCACAGAAGCCAGTTTTTTCTTCAAAAAAAATGCACTGTACAACTAGAGTGTGATACATTTTCCCTCCGTAATGTGGATTAATTGCACTTCAGCCCTCTGTGTTCAAAAATTACCACTAGCTTATTCTTCCCCACTGAACCTAATGAGAGAAAAAGAAAAAGGAGATAGGATGGGAGGAGGGGCATATAGCAACATTTTTTTGTAATGGTTTCACAAATTAAGGTGACAGAAAAATGTCTCAGTCTGCCCAGTAGATCGGTGTGCCATGCTTCTGCAGGGTTGAAGGGCAGAGAAGAGGCTGTATGACATTTATGTTCATGAGTAGAGCAAGAAGGAAAAAAAACACCAAAATCCTTGCTGACAGTGTCTGGTGGCAGCATCTTTGAGGAGAAGTGGCCAGGTCATTGTACACAGGTACAGAAGAAGACGCAGCCCTGGGTTGACCGAGCTGAAGCCTCACCCCATAATCAGCAAGAGCCCCTGCCCACCACCGTCTCTGGCTGTGCTCCTGCTGAGCCTCCTCTTGCCTCTTCCTCTAGGGAGTCGCCCAGCACACTGCCCCCTGATGCTGATTTCTGGCATGATGAGTGATGGGGCTTGGCGGGACAGTAGCCTACAGTTCCTTCATCCTCTTCTTGGCTGGAGCTTGGAGCCCGCACCCTGTGAACATAACTGCATCATATGTGACGACGAAGTGCATGGCACTATTTTGCGATCTAGACAAAATGTTTAGGCCTGAGAGCCTAATTATTATGGGGGAAGTGTCTATAACATCAATTCAAAACCCTGTATAAGGTTGCCAAAAGTCTAAAGTGACTTGTAAATAATTTCATATACTCTCTTTACATCATATACTTCCCCATAGTCCCAGTGGGGATTTGATACGTGTTTTTGTCAAAATGTTCAATGCCCTTGGGAGGCGAACTTACTGCAAATCTGCTCAGATAGAACAGGTCTTCTGATGTAACCATGTTATAGCAGCTAAGCTCAAATAAGGAAGTGTAAAGTTATACAGCAGTCAGGATCATGCTTGAGTTTTGACATTAGACAGATCAAGATTCTGGTGTGTATGGGCTGTCATCTTGAGAAATTACCTACCCTCTTGGCCATCATCTTCTCATAAGTAGAACCAATCAATTACATAGCTTCTACTCTGTAGGATTTTGGGGACAACTAAAATACCTACATACATGGGGGCATACCTCACGCTAGTTCTTCCAAAATTCTGTCATGATAAACAGTTGACAAGCTAACTTCAGTCCACTATGGAATGTTTCACTAGACTGCTTTGAGGATTATACTAGTAATTATTAGTTGATAAAATGAGCAAAGTGATTACAACTCAATTCTCATTAAAGAGCTATGAGGAAAGAAGCACATTTGCCAGCTCTTCTGAAGTCAGTTTCTGTGGATGTAAACACACTGGGGAACCATTTTTAATTGCTGATGTCATACTTTGGATGAGACCGTGCTAGACCTTGAAGACAGAAACAACAGAACTAATGCACAGGCATTTAGAAATGAATTGAGGTAGCACTGTTTCAATCTCATTTTGTTGCCAGTCTTTTTGATTTTTAAGAACAGGGTCAATTCCTAACAACTGAAGACTTGGCAGTGGCGTGGCATCCATCAGTCACACATTTCTAATAGCAACTGCATTCTATTTGATGGCAGAGAGATTCACTGCAGAAATCCGTATTTGCTGATGACATTTCAGGGCAGTCCCACCAGTGGCAAGATGGAAGTCATGATAGACATATGAAATCACTGAGTGAACATTATTTTGAAGTCATAACCTAAATTTAATGCAACAGCTTCTTCTGTAGGCTGAACAGTCTTTTTCCCCTCCCTCCTTCCCTCTCTCCCTCCCTCGCTTCCTTCTTTCCCTCTCTTTCTTTCTTTCCACTTCTAAGATGACATTTTGTGAACAAAAATTTTGATAGGCTTGTTCCTTCTGCTGTTGTTCAGTGCAGTCACGGTTTAGAATGTGTGTAATACTGTGGAATTTAAATTTCTTAATGGTATATAATAAAAATTTTAACTTTTTACCTGTTTACACGTTTCTAATTAAATGTGTGGTACAGACAAGAATAAATTTGTTAGAGTTATAATAATAGAAGCAGATACAAATGTATCAACCAACTATTTGAAAACCGGTCAGCTTGCAAAATGATACTATATTCTATAACAAGATTTTAGTGAAAGATAAAAATGGTGAAAATCTGTAAGAGAAAGAAAATATGCATCCTGAGACCACACTCTTAAGTGAAATAAAATGGACACACGTGTGTAAACACCACATTGTTTCTCTGGTGGGAGAAATTGAAAATGTAAATAAGACCAAAGTGTACAATAGTTATTGTGAAATGGGAAGAAAATGCTCAAATGGGGAAGCAACAGAGGGGGTGGGGAAAAAGAAAGAAGAGAAAATGAAAAAAAGAAAAGAAGGAAAAAATGGAAACAAAGCTTTTGTAAATAGGGAGGGGAGGAAGGGTTGGAGGGAGGGGCTATAAAAGCAGCAGGTTATATCGTGTACAGGTAAAAGTCCCCTGTGGTGAGTGCGGTCATCCTATATACCTAAAATGTACAGCGACGGATCATAGAGATGGAGAGGAGGAGCAGCTGTGAAAAGAATTGAGATGTGTTATGTACATGGACCAACTCTCCACAAGAAATGTAGTCATTGTGTACTGCAAACACGGACTAATAAAAATTTAAAAAGGAAAACATTACAAGTTTTGGTACCTAGTGATAAAAAGACCTAAGTGAAAAGCCACAGGGAGAATGATAGAAGATTTATAAATTTACTTAAAATATTTAAACTTTGGTAGGATAGACACAAAATCAAAAGGAAACAACAAACCATGAAAAATCATGCACTATAGAAACTATATTAGAAAATGTTAATATCTTTTTATATTATGAGTCTTGAAAAATCAATGAGCAATACTTATTTTTCATCCCTCTCCAATAGAATATGGGCAAAATAGCACAGAAATCAAAACCAATTTCCATAAAGATATAAAATATTCAACCCCATCAATAAGATGATAAATACAGGGCTGGGGATATAGCTCAGTGGAATAAGCCCCTGCCTAGAAAGCATAGGGTCCTGAGTTCGATCCCCAGTACTGCCAAAAAAAAAAAAGATGATAAATACAGGGTTTAAGAATGAAATTCTAGTTTATAGTAATTGACAAAGTTATTAAAAGTGATAGTTTCTTGGGTGGAGACTGCTATATATCAAGGAGGTTTAAACTGGCACCCTTCATGGGATGCTTTTTCACAATTATAAGGCTTAAAATATGTTGCTGCTGCCTCCTAATCAGAAGATGACCAGAGAATTGTGCACATAAGTTATACAAGTTTGGACATAACAGTATTTAAAACAAAGATTTTAAAAGAAATCCAATACACAGCATAACTATAGGTTAAAGTAATACATTCTACTGGGTGCCTACAATATGGGAAAACCCTTTTGGGGCTCACGTCATTTATAGAATCGTGGACTATCATTCTGACTTTGGAAATCATGTTTTTGTTGAATAACCCTGTGAAGAAAAGTGCATAATCAAGTATTACATGAAGAAAAGTAAGGGTTTCGATCTCTCCTTCCTGCTTCTCTCCCCCTCCGTCTCTGTGTCTCTGTCTCTGCATCTGTCTGTCTCTGTCTCTGTGTGTGTGTCTGTCTCTCTGTCTCTCTATACATATGTTTCAAAAGATTGAAAAGAAATACCATATGCCAAATTTTAACTGTGAGGATCTTGGGGTGATATTCAGGTGGGATTACCATTTTCTCCCATTTAAAAAAATTTTTCATTAAGTGAGAAACATGTTAAAGTAATTTAACATATACTGAAGCTATCAACATCAACATGAAATGTATCAGTGTAGAAATGCGTGTATTTGCACGTACTCAAGTTAAATAATAGCTGTCGTAAATTGTTATCTCTCGGCTCTGCTCCTCCGAGGTCTGAAGTGTACTGATGGACAGCTGTGAGCACAGGAGAAAATTAGAAACTTTGCAGTTCACTGGATCTGGGAGAGGGGCAGTGGGAAAAGGGACAGTTTACATTCCCGCCCTAGAAAAGTGCATGTGTGTGTACGTGCGTGTGTGCGGCTGAGGGTGCTGCTGCTCCTGTGCGGTCCCAAGAATATGCAATAGAGAATCCAGTCCTTCAATTTGTCTTTGAGATGAGCACAGGGAATCATTCACCAAGCGGGAGACAGAGACTGGCAATGCTGGTTCTTTTGCTTGTGTGGCATAAAACACCAGTGATGTCCTGATTTTGGGGGCCAGTGCACCAGTGATGGTCTACACTCCAAATTCTGGGCAGTGTGTGCTGGGGAAGGTAAAACTCAGAGCTGTGGAGTGGCTGAGCCTATTTTCAGAAACTAGAAATGAGGCTTAAGTTTTAGAAACTGAATTTACCATTATCCCACACCTGAGTCACTTTTCAGAGGATGCAGGATTTACTTATGTATTGGCTCTTAAATATCAATTTGTTTCCTTAATGGCAGGATGCTGAGAAAGGAAGAATTGGAAGGGTAGGCCATAATCACAGTTGTTTATCATCTACCTCTTTAAATAAAAGTTTTGCTGGTCTTAGATTAAAAGTGTAAAATTATTTGAAGCATCAAGTGGCAAGTTTCAGAAGTTGCATTACATTGGGAGTACAAATCAAATACACAAATGTGAAATCCTGCAACAGGCAGCAGGCAAACAGGAAGTTTCTGGAGATATGTACTAATATCTGGTGGGTCCTGGCTCTGAGTAACTCCTGAGAGGAATCTCACCCAGCTGGCTCCTTAAGACATGGGCCCCCCAGTGCAGAAGTCAGTGCTCTGCAGCCAGTTGAGACTGCCGTGAGCTGTTTCAAACACATCTGTGCCACATCTGTGCAACACAGCTACTCTTGGAAGGCTACGGGAGAGCCCTCCGGCCACTTACATTCACTGATGATTTCCAGGGAGGGCAGGAAGTACTCTTCACAGACAATGGACACGGCCAGGAGCATGTAGAGGATGATGAGGAAGTAGATGACGACGCCACCATCTGCACGCTCCTGTTTTGTGAAAAACCCTTCGGGAAACTCGGACGATGGAGATGGAACACATTGGGTGCTGTTTCCTAGAGGGGAGAAGAAGGCGACGGCTTGAAGACTGCTGGAGTCACAAGCTACAAGCTCACAAGGAGCCTTTCCTTATGCTGGGGTGGGGTGAGGTGGTGGGGGGAACATCTGGGTGGAATTTTAAGACCCCAGGGAAAGCATCTAAGACACTTCTGAGTGAATGTAGTTGTAGGACCTTAAAACAATCAGCCTTGTGGAGTGGAAGGAGGTGTTTTAATGAAACAAACTGAGGATGGAAGAATTAAAAGAAGAAATTATTAAATCTCTTTTCATATCTGTATCTAAAAGGGAATTCTCACCCCTCTACCAACCCCAGTAGAAACTGTGCCTCTGGTAAATAAATATTTCTAATCACTGTACAATTTCATTTTCTCATTTTAGAGCCCAAGTTGTCCTCAGGCCTCTCTGCAAAGAGTCATCTACCATGGCCGGGTTTTAGGGTGAAAGTTTTTTTTTTTTCAGGACGAAGTTTCAAACAATGAAACTGGAGGCTCGCCTAATCCTTGACCTCTGAATTATTCCAGAGCTGTCTTGAAAAGCTTCCCGGAGGGACTACAGATGTTGGCTTTCCTTGCAAATGCTAAAAGGCAGAGCAAACTCAGCAGGAAACAAGCAAAAGAGTGTCTTGACTGCGTTTCCCTCCCCTCTATCTGGACAAGGCAGTGGCAGATTCATCAGCAGATGTAGTGGACACAGCGGCACCTACCTGTGGCCCTTGGGAGACGCTGAGGCAGGGAGGCTCCCGGGGAAGGGAAAGGTCCCACGGCGCCGACAATGCTGAGCAGCAGGACCCTTCTAGCCCACGCTGGGCCCTGACTCCTTTGCATTTCTGCTGTGCTCTCTGGAGTGTGCAGCTCAGGAAGGGGGAGCAGGAGGATTCTGCGGAATCATGTGAGAACTCTCTTTCCTGCCACGCAGGGCCTGCCTGGGGCTCATCTCAGCAAGGCCAGCACAGGGGAGAGGGTGACTGCAGCCCGCCAAGCTTCTCTAATCAGGAATCCCGAGCCCAGGGAGGTCGGAGAAACCAGGGAGGAGAGCAGATGAGCATTCTCCACATCTGTCACCATGGGCTGGGTCCCCAGGGCAGGCCCAAACAACCTCCCCTTTCCACACATCCAGCTTTTATTGAGTGTCTTCCTTCTGCTGCAGCTTGGGACTTTCTCTGGATTTGTAAAGATCCATTACGATGACTTCCACCTCTCTCTCCCAAGCCCTTGCTCCAGGGAAGAGTTGGGGCTTGTGTCTGTGCCTTCCTTGGCTAACTTGGCCCTCCTTGGGGGTTTTGTTTTGGCCTGTCAGCTTCATTGCTGGCTAGGGCTAGAGGTAGGAAGGTCAGTTAGGAGGAGACTGCAGGAACTTAGCAGAGAAGCAGCAGTGGCTTGAATGAACATGGGGCAACAGACAGACAGAGGAGCCCATTAATTCAAGAACATTTAGGACATGGAAGGGATGCCATTTGGTTATAAACTGGCTACGCCTTCTGCCAGCAGGAGCTATCTCAAGTGCAAATTAGACAAGCCAGGTAACGCTCAGACAGGGACTACTGTCCTCCCTACTCTAGCATTGAGGAGGCTTGCCAAGATATTAGAACTTGCGGCAGTGTTGTGACCTGTGGTGCTGCAGAACTGGTACTGAACTTAATGGAAGATGCTCTAAACTAAGGAGTTGGAAAGCAACCGACTTTATTACACTGGTGGGCTGATGGGCGATCGTCTCCCAAGGCATCAGCCCCCCACCAGTTTGGGCTGAGTTTGTACAGATTTACAAGCACGAAGTACAGAGGCTTAAAAGAGGGGTGAATTTTTACTGGGTAGCATCAGTTATTTTTGTTGCTGAGCAGAAGGTCCTTGAAACAAGTTAGCGAACAGGGTACGTTTGGGGGCTGGAAAATACAGGCTGTGTAGCTGGTGGGGTCGAAGTGAGCTGGGCCAGGTTGTCTCTGGGTATAGTCAGTCAAGGCAAGTGAGTCTAATAGATGACCTACATGGTGGGCTGCATGATCTTATTTTGATGGAATATGGTGTCAGACTATTAGCTGACTTTTAAATTTATAAAAAATTTCCATTGCAGCTGGGTGTGGTGGCACACACCTGTCATCCCAGCACTTGGGAGGCTGAAGCGGGAGGGTTGTTGTGAGTTCAAGACCAGCCTGGACTACAAAGTGAGCTCAGGGACAGCCTGAACTTCATAGAGAGACCCTGTCTCAGAAAAGACCAAAAAAAAAAAAATTTTTTTCCATCACAGTGGCTAATAGCACCAGTTCTGGAGCCAACCCATGTGGTTTGAGTCCCAGAAATGCCATTGACTAGCTGTGTGACCATGGGCAAGTTATTTAACCTCTCTGCTCTTCCACTCCGTTGTCTGTTGAACAAGGGTCATTTCTCTTTGGGTTGTGGTGAGTACTCCCTAAATGAACACATGCAATCTATTTAGAACGGCCTCTGTCGCCTGGCCAGCATTTATTACCCATTTTAATATTTATTACTCTTAATTGAGATAAAAGCTTTTTTGGTCAGAAAGGAATTTTGTACTTTTGCAACTTTCATGGTTCCTTTGCTTTGCAGAGGAGCATAAAAATTGATGTGCCTGCCTCGTTTTAGGCTTAGAAACTGGGTTTATCTGGTGAAAGGGAATAAGTTGCCTCCTGATGTCTGCGCTCTTGGCTTGGTAAAAATTCTCAAACGCTCTTGTTTTGTTTCCCCTTAAAACTTCTCGGGAACTGTCATTTCTAGGAACTGGAGGCTCGGATGTGTGGCGAGGTGGGAGGATGAGGCATCAGAGTGGAGCCCAGGGACAGCAGACTCTCAGCTGCCCATGCCCCCCGAGGTTGCACCCTAGACCCCTGGGCCGTGGCTGCCGGCCAGTGTGGCTAAGACAAGAGCAAGAGGTCACTTCGTCTTGTGCTGGGTGGATTTGTCCTCTTCAACACAGCACTTCAGTCGGTGCATGCAAGGAAACATCATCCGGAAAGAAAGTATCCACAGTAGCAAAGACAAAGCCACAGAGCAAACTTCTAGTGACTGCTGCTAACTAACCTAACAAAGAGAACAAGGTCAGAAGGGGCAGCTCATGCTCGTCAGCGGGAAGCACAGAGGCAACAGAAGTGCCCTGCACATCGTAGGTGCTCAACCAACATTTGTGGACTGATTACTCTGCAGTGGTTCTTGCAAACACAGTCCCAGGACACACATCAAGAAGAAG
This sequence comes from Dinomys branickii, assembly GCA_004027595.1. Taxonomy (NCBI): domain Eukaryota; kingdom Metazoa; phylum Chordata; class Mammalia; order Rodentia; family Dinomyidae; genus Dinomys; species Dinomys branickii. The sequence goes on along the minus strand of PVLD010000512.1, from coordinate 52,875 downwards.
CCATCCACTGAAAGATGGCTTTACCAGAAAGGAGGTCAGATAGATATGTTTCACACATTTATTCTGCATTTTGCAAAAGGATCTTAAAAATCTTTAAAATAAAACACATGTAAAAAAGCTACACAAAATACATGTACAGTTTGTTATCATACTGTTCTTTGATACGATGATTACCCCATGTTCAGAAATATCCCTCTGCCAGTGACCCTACGTCTTCACGTGCCTCGATCCCATTCCTTCTCCTTCCTTTCAATAAAGTAACCTCTCTCCTGACTTGTACAGTAGCCACGTGTGTGTCTGTGTGCCTGTGTGTGCAGGGAAATAACACACAGCCTTCACTGGGTGCATCTTCAGGATGCTACAGATTAGTCTTGTCTTAATAAGCATTTTGCAAATTTCCTCTAAGCTACAGGACTCTCCTCATTTTCCTCCTACCTCTTAGGAACCCCAGAACAGTTGATCTGTAGTTTCCCATCATGATTTTGATGGTTATGGCCTTGTATAGTCCAGTACGTTCCTGTGTTTTCTAGAATTTTGTACCTTGGCCTCTGCGTGCAAAGGCTTTTTTGCATTCGGTGCTATGCCTTAGGCAGACTGTAGGTGGCGCATTCTTGCACAGGAAGCACGTGGGGCATGCTTGTTTCTACCACACGAGCAGCTGTTCGCTCATTAGCTAGACTGAATTCCTTGGGGGTTGCAAAAAGGTGGCATGCTAATGCTATAATTTCATCTTCACTTATCAGTTGGGATAATTTACAAAAAATGCATTCTATCATCCACTCTCTGGATACCAAGGGGTGCCCAGTTTATATAAGACACATAATGCTTTTCTGTTATTTACTAGTTCTCCAGACAATTAATTGGTTCCCTATTTTCTTCTAAAAGCAACCAATTAGATTTTAAAATTATTATGAATTAATGTATTTAATTATATTTGATGGGTTTCCATCCATTGTAATTATGATCCTTTTTGAAGATCAGATTGTCTCATCTTTAGCCAGTAAGAGACTCTTCAGAGTGATTTCTGAATGCTTTGACATGGCCTTGATTGTCTTTGACAGTTTCCTCATCACCTGCTATAAACAGATGTACAAGGGTTATCTCCTATATGAACTCAGTCACCCCCCAAAACATGTCTTTGTTTTATTCAGTTGGAAAGTACTTTCAGACCACAGTCTAAGAATTGGCAATGAGAGGTACTCATTGCTGCTGAGTTGGTCATTGTTTACCCCCCACCACACACATCACAAATACACAAATATTTCTGCACCCTAATAAAGTAACTCAAAAATTTATATGATAATTCTCATTCAAATTCAGTGCCATCCTTTCTTACTTTAAATTGAACTTTTATGTACTAACTGTAGTTCCCCTTTCTTTCATACCAAAGGTTCTGGTTCTGAAGAACACAGGAGATAATAAAATGGGAAAATCCATTTCTCATTTTAAATGTTAATCATATTTCATAATTACTCATTTACTGGTCTCATATTACTGATTCAGTAGTTTCAGCATAACAATATGAATCCTACCACTACTGATGTAGTTTACTGAGAAGCGAACATTTTTCCATATGCTCTTCTATTTTTCCCTCTATTTTAAGAGTTATGCTTTATCTACATTTCCTAAGCATACAGTCATTAACTGTACTGCTTCTCACAACGTATCAGCGTCTATGGGACACAATAGAAGCAGTTCTAAGAGGGAAGTTTATAGCTATGATTGCATACATTAGAAAAACAGAATGATCTCAAGGAAATAACCTAGTGATGCATCTCAGGGTCCTAGAAAAGCAAGAACAAACCAAACCCAAAATGAATACAAAGCAAGATAATAAGGATAAGAACTGAATCGATGGGAGACTAAGAGAACAATAAAAAGACCAGTGAGTCAGTGATTCCTTTGAAAAAATAAACAAGATTGAGAACCCTTTTACCAAACTCACCAAAAGGCAGAGAAGGTCCAGGCTGATAAAATTAGAGACAAAAGGCCAGTATTACAACAGACGCCACTGAAATTTAATTATTACAAACTAGTTTGAAAATATATTAAAATAAATTGAAGACAAAGCAGAGTGGATGAATTTCCAGAATTCTACCTACCAAAACTGAACCAAGAAGGTATAAAAATCCAAACAAATCAATAACAATGAGATTGAAGCAGTAAGAGAGACTTCTAACAAAGAAAAGCTCAGGACAGAATGCATTTGCTGTTGAATTTTACCAGGCCTATAGGAGGCACTAACATCCGGGGTCCTCAGACTCCTGTGAAATACAAAGGGAAAGACTGCTTCCAAAATTGTTCTACAGAGCCAGTGTTACCCTAGTACCAAAACTGGATAAGGACTTAAGAAAAAGAGAAAACTGCAAATATCCTTGATGAGCAAAGATGCAGAACCTCACTGGGATTCTTAGAATTCAACAGCACATTAAAAACATCATGCACCAGGACCAAATTTTAGCCAGAGCAATTAGTCAAAAGAAAGAAAAGGGGTATATAGTAAAGGAAGAAATAAAATTATCCCGGTTTGTAAAGGATACAATCTTTTACCTAGAAGATCCTAGAAAGATTTTTAGATCTGATGACGAATAAGTTCAACAAGATGTCACGACACAAAATCAGCAGGTGAAAACTCATCGTTTTCCTATAGGCCAGTGTGACCCCACTGAGAAAGAAATCAGGTAAACAGTTACATAGCCAGTAGCTTAAAAAAATCTCAGAATGAGCCTTAGGAGATGAAAGACATATACAATGAAAATTACTGAACACAGAAGAAAGAAATTGAAGAAGAAATCAGAAAATGGGAAGAGCTGTCTTATTCATCATTTGGCAGAAACAATACTGTTAAAGTAGCTCTATTACGAAAAGCAAGTTACAGATTCCATGCAGTCTCCCTCAAATTACCAAGAACATTTCTCACAGAACAGGAAAAAGATCCTCAAATTCATATGGAAGTGCAAATGATAGCCCAAGCAATCCTGAGCAAAAAGAGCAATACCGGAGGCATCAAAACACTTGATTTTAAGATATACTACAAAGCCATTGTAATACAAACAGACATGTAGGCCAATAGAATGGAATAGAATAGAAAGGATAGGATAGGATAGGATAGGATAGGATAGGATAGGATAGGATAGGAGGGACACAAAGCCATGTAACTATAGCCATTTGATTCTTGACAAAGGGGCCAAAATTATATGCTAGAGAAAAGATAACCTCTTTAGAAATGGTATTGGGAAAAACGGATATCCATAGGCAGAAGATAGTTAGATCACTATCTTTCATTACTCTCTATCTTTCTCTAACTCTGTAATGAAAGTGATTTAAAATGGATCAAAGACTTAAGCATAAGACCAGAAACTTTAGGCTAGATGTGGTGGTGCACACCTGTAATTCTAGCACTTGAGAGGCTGAGGCAGGAGGATTGCTGTGAGTTTGAGGTCAGCCTGGGTTACAAAGTGAGTTCAAGGCCAGCCTGAGCTGCATAGTAAGAGCCTGTCTCAAAAAGATGGGAAAAAAACCCCAAAACCAAAAAACTAAAAGACCAGAAACTTTGAAATTTCTGGAAGAGAACATAGGGGAAATACTTGGAGGTACAGGCACAGGCAAACACTTCATGAACAGGACTTCAATGGTACAAGAAAAGCTCTGGTACAGCAAAGAACATACAAAGAGTGAAGAGGCAACCTACAGAGTGAGAGAAAAATCTTTGCTAGCTCTCCTTCCAATAGAGGATTAGTATCTAGAATATATAAAGGATTCAAGTAATAACAAAAGAAAGCCCCAAATAACCCAATCAATAAATGGGCAAAAGAGTTAACTAGACACTTCTCAAAAGAAGAGGAATAAGGATGAGTACGTTTATGAAAAAATGTTCAACATCTCTAACCATTAGGGAAACGTTAATCAAAAGCTACATTAGGATTTCATCTCACCCCAGTCAGAATGGCTATCATCAAGAATATGAGAAACAGCACATGCTGGTGAGGATATGGAGATAAAGGAACACTTCTACACCGTCAGTGGGAAGGTGAATTAGTATAATCACTTTGGAAATAGGTATTTAGATTCCCAAAAAGGTTAAAAATAGAGATACCATGTGATACAGCTATAGCACTTCTCCATGTATTCCGAAAAAAGAAGACGTACCACAATGACATATATCCATGTTTGTCATAGCACAGCTCCAGTGGATGACCTGTGGAAACAGCCTAAATGAGCATCAGCAAACAACAGAATGAAGGACGAAAAAATGTGGTGTATATATACAAGGGGATATTATTGAGCCATAAATAAGGACGGAGTTCATTTAACTGGAGGGAAAGTGGATAGAACTGGAGACCATCATGTTCAGTAAAAAAGTTAAAAGGTTTAGAAAGTGAAATACTGGATACTTCCTGTTATATGAGGAATCTTAAAAAAGCAAGATGATAGAATAGTCAAAGGCAGACTATAAGATATGAGGAAAGGCATGAGGGAGAGAGACCAGAAAAATGTAGGGAATTGGAAGGGTCAAAATAACCAAAGTATCTTATATACCTGTGACAATACACCAAAATGAACCTCATTATTTTGTATTACTAGTATAAGCTACTAGAAATATATTTTTATCCCTTTAACCTTCATTTTAATCCTAGTTCTACAAATCTACAGGTTTTATGCTTCCCACAAGCTCTTGGGTTGTTATAAATTCTACAGATATTCTGATGCCTGAAACTTATTTTCTAATAGATTCCTTGGAAGGACACATGTAGCAGTAACTTTTGGATTCTGTCATGTTGACAGCGTGAAATGTCAACACGCTTTATGCTGGGAAGTTAGCTTTTCTGGGTATAAAAACCATCATATTTTCCCTTTGGTATCTTAAATATGTTACTCTGTTTTCTTTATCATAATGCACTGCTGTTGAAAAGTTGATGATTAATTTTCTTCCCCTTACCAATTACCTTCACTTTTTTCTAGATACCAAAGGATTGTTTTTTTTTTTAAGGATCACTAATTTATTAGAGATATCTGAGTGTGGTCTTTCTGGCCAAGATTCTTAAGATATGTTGAATGCGCCTTCTCTGTGTCCTTTCCAGTCTCTTTATTTCAGGAAATTTTTCTTGAATTATTATTTTTCATATTTGTTCTGTTCCTTTTCTTTGGTTTTCTTATTTCAGAGACAGCCACAATTTCTATTTTAGATATTCTTTGACCATCATAAAAATTATTACTTGATCACAAGTTTTAAAATCCTTATTTCTTTTTTGATGCACCAAGTTCTCATACTTTTTCCTTCCTATTTCTCTTAAAACATCATATGTTTGTGTTCCTTCTAGTTAAATTTTTTTTTTTTTTTTTTGGTACCAGGAATCAAATTCATGACCTTGCACTTGCCAAGCGGGCACTTGTGATGGTGAGCTATAACCCCAGCCCCAAAAGTATGTTGTAAGTTTGTTTTCTTTGTTTTTTTGTGTGTGTTCCTTCTAGTTTAATACTTCCCGCCTAATTCTCTTCTGGGTATTAGCCCCTCACTTCCGAGTTTCCCCCCTTATTCTGATTTATGTTGCTCTTCCTATCTTGTATGATTTCCTTCATAGATATTTTATAAATTTAGTTTTAGTCTGTTCTGTGGGCATGTCTTCCAGGCATGCTTGTTTGAAGGGATGTTCTTTCTCTTATTCTCATTTATTTATAATAACTTTGTGCAGGTTTGGACCTCCACACCTTTCCTTTCTTATTTTTTACATAAAATTAATTTTTACTAAGCTTTTAGAAGGAAGTCTTTTTCAGTACAGCCCTTCTCAATTCTCAAAACCCCTCTTCTTTTTTTGTGAGATTTAAAAAAAATAACATGACTTATTTTCTAAGGTTTACTGTCTGTCCTTTACCTGTGTGCTCATCTAAACCCGTCTTCTCTTTCTTTTTATCTTTATGGTCCTTTTCCTCTATCCTACTTAGCTTTTATTCTGTCACTAGCAGTTTTGCTACATAGTTTTACTTATTGAATTTAATTTAATTTAATTTTTTGATACTGGGAATCAAACTCAGAACCTTGCACTTGCCAAGCATGCACTTGTGCCACTGAGCTATATCCCCGGCCCTAGTTTTAAATTTTTCATTGGGTCCGTGCTGGAAGGGACCTGGGTAACGGTTTTGAGAGTTTGTACAGCTCTGACTTTAATGTGACCTCTTGTCTTTCCCCCCTGGTGGAATGAGCCAAACCTTCTCAGTATTAGCTATTGCTCTTTTTTTTTTAATTTATTTTTTATTTTTTATTTTTTTTTTAGCTATTGCTCTTCAATTGCTCTATTGTACTTCAGCCGGTAGCCATTATCTGTCTGTTCTGGGGCCTCCATTTCTCATGGTGAATCAGTCTCTGCCTTTCCTGCATTTTCTCCTACATAGGAACTGACATCAAGCACATTTGGTGTCAGGAGTAGGCTTTATTCCCTCTCATTGGTCTTTAGGGCTTATGGGGAAGCATAGACATTTGTTTAAATTAAATGGATGCTTTGTTTTACTATCTTGTTCATTTGTTTGTTCTTATATATGTTGGTTCCCAGAGACTGAAAAACTTTGCCACTTCTGCTTCCATCTTCAAAAAGTTTTTTTTTTCCTTTGTTTTGTTTTTAACTAAAGGGATTCTGAGTTGTCTTCAGTTTAATTTTCATTTGTATGGGGGCAAAATGTTGTGGTTCTGAAATAAGCATGTCTTTGTATCTGGAAACTGGTTTCAAAAATGTGTCTGGTTGCCAAGTTCACAAGGGGTGGAATGTTACAGTTAATACATTGTGTCAACTTGGGGAATCTAGAGGTTTAGCTGAGTGACTCAGGAGGAAGCTTGGGTGCTTCCTTTGTAAACATCCTGAGCCTGTGCAAGAGGAGGGCATGGAGATTGTGTGAGAGGTTCACGACCCCTGGGTGGGGTAGGTTGTTTACAATGTAGGGAAGAAAAGGAGGCTGCTTGCAGCCATTCTTCCCTTTTGCTCTGGTGGTTTTTGCTGTGCTCTGCTGCCCTGAGCAGTTTGCCCTCTGCCTTGTGCCACTCTGCCTCTGAACCAGCCAAGTATGGACTGAAACCTCCACAAACTGTAAGTAAATAAACCTTTCCTTCCTTCATTTTGGGCATTGGGTATTTTGTCTCAGCAATGAGAGAAAAGTAACCAAGACAGTCAGTTAGCCCGGGCCCAGAACAAGATAGCTAAGTGAGCTCACTCATTAAAATTAGCACACAATTTCGGCTGGAAACCACTTTTCTTTGAAGAAATAATGCTATCAGAAATATCTCCAGTTCTCTCTTCTTTGCTGAGCGATTTCAGGTTAACAGTCTCTTCTCAGATCTGACTTAAATGGCACCTGTTTGGTTTAAGCTAACAGTTACAGGTTTGCCAAGCACGAGATGTTTGTGTACATTCTTCAGAGTAATTCTTTCATCAAATCTAATGGATTTAGAGGAGTAGTTTTCATTTAACAGAAGCACCTAGTACCTTTTAAAGTGACCAGTGCTTTGGTACTACCCAAGCAAAAATGTATGGAGGTGGCCCAGACTTTGGGTATTTCAAAAAATTCCCAGGTGGGGAATTACTGGGGTAGATTTTGCTATCTCTGCTTATATGTGATAGACTCAAACACCTAAGATCTGTGGTTACATAGCTTCTATATGACACAGTCAACATGTATCTTGTCAAAGACCTGGCTAGTTCTTCCTATACTCTAACTCCAGCTTGCCAATATTACTTTTTGAGTTTTCAGTTTCTTATTAGAATACACAGTATACACACACACATAAAAGTGCACATTTTCCAGTGGACGCACGCAGATTCAAGACACGTGGGGAACCTTTAATAAAGAGTGAAGGTTTGCCACCATGTCTTGGGTAACCTGAGAGAGGGGGGGGGAGCAGCATGGGCCATGAGTGTAAACACAGCGGTTCGGGGCCTTCAGTGTCTGCACTGCTGCTTTCCCTAATCGCTTCCCTGGGGCTCCTGAGGGCAGCAGCAGCGCAGGCCTGGGCGTGAGTAGGCACCACCATTCCGCCGGCTGCTGCTGTTACCGCCCCCCTTCTCCTTCCGCTTCCTCCTCCTCCTCTTTCTTCTCCTCCTCTTCCTCCTCTTTCTTCTCCTCCTCTTCCTCCTCTTTCTTCTCCTTCTTCCTCTCCTTTTCTTCTTCTCTACCTCTTTCTTCTTTTCTCCTCCTCTTCTTCCCCTTCTTCCTCCTCCCCTCCCCCTTCTTCCTCTTCCTCTCTTTCTCTTCCTCCTCCTCCTTCTCCCTTTCCCCCCCTCTACCTATTTTTCCTCCTCCTTCTCTTTTTTCCCCGTAGTGGGGATTGAACTAAGGATCTTTGTCCTGAGCTATTTCCCCACCCCTACACCCGTTTCAAATCTTGAGACAGGGTCTTATTAAGTCACTAAGGTAGGGCTCAAACTTGAGATCCTTCTGCCTCAGCATCCCACAGTGCTAGAATTATAGGCATGCACCCCGGCACCCAGCTCTGGTCCATCCTCGGAGAGTTGAGTAGCACTTTTATCAGGGTCTCATGTATTCACAAGGCACCTGCCATGCTTCCCGGGCCCTCCTGCTCAGTGACCTGCTCATGTTCACTAGGCCTGAACACGAACACCAGGGTGGCACCCCAGTGCTCACCATTAGCGACAGCTCCCAGGACTTAGCCCAGCGTCTGCTGGGCATGCGCTCCTGTGTTGTGTGGGTCCAATGAGAGGCAAATATTTAAAACACTTCCAATTCCTGGCAGGCCTTGAGAGGCATAAGTCTGGAGCTATTTTTCTTTCCCTGAGATCCTCTAAATACTAAAGAGAAATTCAAGCTACTGGGTAGTGTTCAGGTTTTGCAGATCACATATTATTTCAAAGAAATAATGTTTTAGAGTTGAAATAGTTAGCCAAACCTGGGTAAAATTATCCCTTGTCTTTTCTTTCTGAAACAGGAAGTGGTGGAATGCTACCTACTTTCTGGTGGTGTATTTAAAGACCTAGAACATAAATATTTGTCCCTTTCCCTCTGCCCTGTAACTTCTGATGAGCACACTTCATGCTACTGAAACTTGGCAGAGTGCTTGGCTCTCAGTGAAACCGAAGGCACTGGGCAGACTGTCTGCTGGGGCAAAAATCAACAGTTAATGGGATTTTCATTAGCTCTATTTATACGAAAGGGAATTAGACACTTTTGATACCTGCTACTCCCGCTTCATTTTCACTGGCCTTTCCTGAGCTTCCTTCTCAGAGTTGAAGTTGAAGCCTTCCCCAAGTGTTCCAGTACTTGGTGGTTTAACAGGTGATCCAGCAAAGGCCGTCTCCAGCCTAGCTTTCTCCAGCCTAGCTTTGTCGTTGTTCCCTCCGGCCCTCTTTTACGGTGGCGTCCAGAGGGCACGGCAGCCTCAAACAGAGATTTATGTTCTTCACTTTAATACGATGAACCCCTCAGGGTCCGAGTCGGCATCGTCATTTTCCCTCTCCCTGCTGCGTGAAGGCTGCCATCGCTGTGCTCGGAGATTGATGTCTCCTTCACTCTCGGTCATCGGTATGAAGGAATTCCTCAAGGGTTCTTCAGCATTTGCAGGGCTTCTAAGTTCTCCCCTAGACTTGGAGGCCAAGAGTCCTGGAGCTCATTAGGTCTGAAGACCAGAGAGAAGGCCAACGCATGCTTTCTGGTTCTTTGCCTGCTAGGGGAAGCTGTACTCGTGGCTTGGCGCCCTCGGAAGTCCTTCTGCAGGCATCAGAGATGGAGGTGGGGGGTCAGGTCCCTGTTGTGGCCTGGCTATGGTGCTGGAGCGATGGGGAGCTGAACACAAGCCTGCTCGCTTGGCCACTGTCATCTGAGTAGCTCAGTGGGTCTTGCCCTGCAGTTCAAGGCTGCTCCTGGGAGTGAGATTCTGGTTGCTCTTGCTAAGTCAGCCTTCTGAGCCTGAGAAGCCCTGGCAGAAAGAGCCCTTACACCCCCGACTGCTGTGACCCTCGTTGGCTGTTTCTGTTCAGATTCCCAAAGCACTATTACAGGACTTTTCCCCCAGAACCTGAGGGGACAAAGGCTTCACTCTGGCTGCCTCTCCCTGGCTCACCACCTCCTCTATGGAAGGGCCCTGGTAGGTATGGACGGGGCAGGTACTCTAAACTGGGCTCAGCCAGGAGCAGTTCTATTCCAGGCAAGTGTGATGGGAGAGGGAGGGGTAAAGAAGGAAGGAATCTTTGAGATGATTGTAACAACAATCCATGTGACCTACGTGAGCAAGAAGGAATATTTAAAAGACTGGTGAACAATGAGGAAGTGGTGGGTGGTTTGGGGATAGCACGCTGTGTCAGCGGACAGAGGTGTGGATTTCTGCTTTGTCATTGCATGACAAAGCAGAAATCAAGACGACAAATAGGGAGGGGGGTGTGGGTCAGATTGGGATTTTTGAGACAGTTTTGGAGGTGGTGCTGGCTTCAGGAATAGCGAGGTAGTGAGCAATAGTAAATAAGATGAGCTCCAATGACATGAAGGAAAAGACGTCTGAATGGGGAAGGGAGAGGGGACTGAGAGTCCATGCTGTAGCTAGCCGTTCTCCTGTGGTGTGCACATCTCGGTATTTTCTACTTGTTGGTCTAGCTTTCCAACAAGTCTGTTATTCTCTGCAGAAAAGGACTCCATGTGTCTTGTGCTTTCTTTCTAATGCCCAGTGCAATTCCTGACCCATTAAAATATTCAGTGAATGTTTACGAACTGAACAAATAAGCCTACCTTTGAAAAATTCTGCAAGTTATTCTTGAAGTTAGAAGTGCACCTGGGGCCCACAGTGGGGTTCCTCAGGGACCAGGCTTGCACGCATCCGGCATGGATGACGTCTGATGCTCTGCAGTGCTGCACAGTCTCCTGCCTAATGCAGCTTGGTATCGACCAGGGGATGCTGGCGAGGAAGTCACTTGTTCTTTCCCAAAACAGTCCCTTCATTAGTTCCCACAGGGGACATTAGACCTGTGATTTCCCTGAGTGAATGATCGTTGTCTGTGAGCCTTATAAGTAAATATGCCTTCCTCTTTGCTTTGCTCAATAGATCCAGCTTTTGTGCTGCAGGTTGAATTTCAACAAATACCCAGGAAAATAAGGTATCTATTTCTTAGAAATAATTTTACCCGTATTTTAAAAGTATGTTTAGATCCAGCTTTTGTGCTGCAGGTTGAATTTCAACAAATACCCAGGAAAATAAGGTATCTATTTCTTAGAAATAATTTTACCCGTATTTTAAAAGTATGTTTTTCTGCCTTACACATCTTCAAACTTTCTTCTTACATTGTTCTTTCTATTCTGCAATCATTTTTGAGAGTTTACTGCTATAGTGTGTTTCCCCAAGCTTCAGCTGGTGATGTGTTCTGTTAACCTCCCTTCACCTGGTATGAGTGTCTGGTGATCATCTGAAAAGGAAGCCTATGTGTACACAGTGATGACAGCAAAGATTGAGATCACGGCTGTTTATAAGCGTAATGCTTCTAAGGACTTGCGGAGCGAATCTTTTGAGTTTTACTTAGAATTTCTGCACGCAATGTTAAAACTGTCCCCCATCTTGGTGTGATACAATGTGAACATTTCTGAACATTCATCAGTTAAAGAAGAAACCTCACTGGAGCCTTTATTCATTTAATCGAGGAATTTTATAAGTTTTTGAGCATGCATTTGCTTCATCAAATAATTTAAGAAGCATAAAAGGAGTGAGGGTTGTGGGGAACCCTACAAGAAGTGAAAATGCAGTGACAAAGAAGAAATCAAGATGAAAAATAGGGACAGTATCCATCGCAGACAGAGAACTACAAATGGAAATGAGACAAGTGAAGCTCTACTGACTTAACCATGAAATATACGTGGTGTCAAGGAAATGAAAAGCAAAAACAGAGGAAATGAGCTACAGCTGTGAGCGCTGTGATACGTGATATTGGAGAGTCATTAAACACAAAGAATGAGCTCAGTGAACACTGTCAGGAGGGCGGGGTTTATCCCAGAATGCTGGTTAAGACACCTAGTATGTTTACAAGGGCTGTTTCCTGCAGATTCAAGGGTGAAGGCTGAAAGGACAGGGCTCAGGGCACAGCCCAGGCAGCTCCACGGTGTCACTAGCTCCGTGAGACCCCACTGCTGCCTGCGCCCCAGCTAGGGACTGTTCTGTGCTGCTTTCTCCACAGCCAATCACTAGATTCCTTTAGTGTTGCATATGGAAAGAACAAGATTGTTAATTGCGTTTTCCATGAAATAAATGAATAAGCAAATAAAATACATTAAAATTTTATTTACAACTGTAAAAAACCTTCTGCAGTGGTGTAAGTTTATGTTGGTGCAGGTAGTTTTACATACTTTTGTAAGTTACCTCCAATCTTCTTGGGAGAAGCTGGCTTATTTATTGAAGAGCATGAAATATGACTTCGCAAAGTCATGTGTTCACTACTGGGTTTTTAAAAAAACATTACTAGTTACAGAATGTTTACTATTAGTGCTCCTAGAGCTCTTAGTTATCACAAATTTTGTGCTTCTAATATGCCAGGCAATATGCCAAGCATCTTTTGTTTGTTATTTCTTTATTTATCCTGTGGTGATGTGATAATAGATGCAATCTCTGGACCCATTCATTGTCCAACACTCTGTGGGATCCCAAACAGTTTTCTTGAGAGAACGAGACAAAGGACTCGCTCTCACGCTTCTTACAGATGATTGGGAGTCATAAATCCAGGTGAAATGGTGATAGAGACAGACAGGAAGTACCGCTTTGGACAGTGCCATCTAGAAATGCCATCTTGGAGGAGATGACATCTGAGACGAGGACAGTAAGACAGAGAGAGGCTTTCTGAAAAAGAAGTCACAAAACCTTTAAAAAGGCTAAGTAACTTGCCAAGGATTACACAAACAGAAAATATCAGAACCGCAATTCAAGCTCAGGGAGGTCAAACTCTGGGACCTGCACTGTCTTAGTGTTCTGGGCTCATTCCATGGCTGGCCCTGGGGGCAGTATGGATCCCAATCCCTGCAACTGTACCATAGCGGAAAATCAGAGCTTGTTGCCTGGGATGCCCAGTGGTGATCTTGTTGTGGCCGCTGGAGGCAGGCTGGGCTGCAATTTCATGGCACTAGACAAACATGTCTTTGATTAGGACACATCTGGACAACAGCTTGAAATATGTTTACCGTGCAGAAGAGTGGGAGGAGAGCATCTTTGGGAATGGGGCTGCATAGTGTCAAGCAATTCGAAAACATTTCTTGGTGAACCTATGGCATGGTCACACTTAGGATAAGTCACGTTGTGTCCTTAGCCTGAGTTATACATGGTAAAGTTAACTGCAGTGAGAGTGCATTTCCCCTTTCATCTCTTCTCATTTATTTTCCCTGTCATGGTGTAGTCACTGCTGCAAGGTAGTGCAAAGCTCCTGTTCTGGTCACAGGCTCCAGCCACTGGTTCGATGGGAATTACTGCAACCTTCTGTCCCTCCCCACTCTGAGTGTGGATGCTGGATGAGACCTGGCTGTCCTGAAGCCCTCTGCATTTGGGCTGGTTTAATCCCCAGCCTCCCTAGTCCAGGGATGAGAACTGGTAGTAGGGCCTGTTCACCCGAGTGAAGAGAACGCTATTGAAAGGACCCTGGATCTTGGCTTTTAGATGTGCAAATTCACAGTATTTAAGTGGACTTCAGTAAATCTGTGAGGTTTGGGAAGATGTTACAGAGGAATTCAGGAAAATGTAACTTACTCATTCCCCCACTTATTGCATATTTTTCCAGTACTTGTGAAGCACCTTTTATAGGCATAGCAGAGTTCTTAATTGAGGAGATACAGAGAGCTCATTGTCTCACGGGAGAGACAGATCATTGTATTTCGTGTCATTAAGTGTTATAGAAGAGGCCTAAACAGTGTGATCTGCAAAGCAGAGAAAGGCAAAAGGGGAATCACAAAAGCTGAGATGATGCTCCTTGAGGAGGACCTTCAATGAGGAGCAGGTGCACAGGGGAGGGGGGAAAGACATGCGATGGTCTGAGTCAGAGTAACAGTGCGTCTGGACACTCAGAATCCAGAAATGCCCTTCAGGAAACATCAAAGCAGCATGACAATGCCCTCAAGGGAAACAGAGGCTGGCTGTGTAGAGAGGAGACTGGATCAGAGGGAGGGCCAGACTTGTTCTCTCCCACTTTGAGGGGAGCCACAGATTTTTGGAACAGAAGGGATGTTAGAGAACATTTAGTTGATAAAGAGTCTGAGACTCGGATGATGTGCCCATCAGCTTTCTTTGGCTGTGACAAAATATCCAAGGAAACCAACTTACAGGAGGGAAAAGTTTTCCAATTCATGGTTCCAGGTGTTTCAGTCCATGGTCACTTGGCATAGCTGCTTTGGACTTCTGGTGACAGAGAACATCATGGCGATGACTGCCTGGTACAGCAAAGGTGCTCACCTCATGTTAGCAAAAAAAGCAGAGAGAGACGGGGGAGGAAAGGGCCAGGTCCTCAAGTTCTCACTCAAGCACCCCTCAGTGACCTAAATTCATTCCACGAGGCCGCACCCCTTAGACAACCATCTCCCAATAGCTCCACAGGCAACTAAACCCTCAAAATCTCTATGGGGAACATTTAGGATCCAAGCCTTACAGGGTGGTGATTTGATTTGTCAAAATTTAAAGCAATAGAATGTGATTCAGGAGTTGTTGCCGAAGGACAATTCCTGAGGATTTTTGTTTCAGTTGAACATATAGATACATTGTTTATCAGTATAAACACTTTGTTCTTGAATGTGTGTAGAAGGATAGACAGCGGGTGATGGGTACGTATTCTTACAATCATGCAAAGCTGGCTCTGTCAGTGAGGTGATGGCACAATATTAAGATTATTTTTTTATTATTATTATTATTATTTTTTTTTTTTTTGCGGTACTGGGGATTGAACTCAGGACCCTGCGCTTGCTAGGCAAGCGCTTATTCCACTGAGCTATATCCCCAGCCCCACAATATTAAGATTAATACCTTAGACACTCACCCAGGCAACATCGACGGGGGTATAAATTGGCACAGATTTGCTGAAGGGCAGTTTGGGAATGTACATCAGAACAACCCATGAAATCTGAACAATTTTGACCTCAAATTCCTTTTGAAAAAAAATTGTTCCTAAAGGAGTAGCTGGAAATACATCTAAAGTATATCCTCTCATAATGTCAAAACAATGGGGGTAGCCTATATTTTCTAGTAAGTATGGTACAATGGAATGCTCTGCAGATGTTAAAATGGTTAGAGATTTACTTGTTTGTATTAAAATATATTCCTAAATTAAAAATAGGTTAGAAAATAATGTCTACAGTGTTTTTAATCTTATAAAAATTAGATATATATTCTATTTATATGTATGCATGAAAGAAGTCTCAGTAAATGTATCCCAAGTTATTAACAGTAGTTATTACCTGGTGATAGAATAATAGGCAATTCTTCATTTCTACTATTGTCTCATCTACATAATTTCTCGGACTTCTTGCATAACAGTAAAAATGCATTCCTTAGTTACTTGAGCAATATAAAGTTATACTACGTTGATTCCCTATGTGTATGTAGACTGCCTGGCTGCCTGTTCACCAGACTTTCAGAATCTTTTGTTCTTCCATTCAACATCATTTGGCCAAGCACTAGGGATAAAATAGAAAGTAAATTTTGGGGACCATACATTGCCATTGAAAATCTCCTGCCTTGTATAGGCCTGATATGTGATGGGAAAGGGATAAGGTAGGTTTATTTCTGCTGCTTTTTGGAAAGCACCATCTTTTAATTAAACATGGCTGGCCACTGTCCAGAATTTCTACTTCTTGAGTAAAAGGTATAAAAACATCAGATAAAAGCATGTGCTACTTTTCAAATTGTCTGTGCTGTGCACAACTTTCACTTGGACACCCGGATTCCCTTTCAGAAGCTGAGCAAGTCCATATTCTGTGCATACGGATGGAAGTAACTAAGGGTAAGCCAGTTATCTCAAGGGAGCTGCCTCCCTGTTCGGCTCACCACTGTGACTGTATGTTTGCACGGGCATGTGTCTAGCACTGTTAGGAGGGGCTCCGTAACTTGGGTTTTATGAAGATAGCAAATGTGTTGTGGCAAAGGAATCAAATTCTTCACTGTTGTCTATAGACAAAAAGCAGCGGAGGACGTTCCTGGTGTGTGCAGACTTCAAGCTGGCAAAGAGGAGAAAGACCTGCGGCAGCTCTGCCCTCTTCTCTTTCCTCCTCACTGGGAAACATCGAGATCTTCTTTAGACTGGATCTGGTTCAGAATGATCTCTTTCCTGGTGTGTCTTGTTGCCCTGATCTCAGAGCTCCGCTCTGCCTGAGATACTTGCATCCTGTTTTGGTTTCTTACAGGGTCTCCATGGCAGAAGAAAGGACTGGGGTATTCCCCGGTGTGTGCATCTCCCTGTGTTTTCTCCTCCATCTGTGCTTCAGGGAAGTCGTTGTTACTGGTATCCCCAGGGATTTTGCAGGACGGAGAGGAGCTGATGGGGGGGCAAGGTCTTCCAGTGCTTTATAAGCACTGAGCTCGTCAAAGGTGGTGTTGGGTGGAAAAGTTGTGTTGGGAGAAAAGGCGGGAGCAGGGACATCTCAATGTCACAAAGGGGCCGAGGGGTGGCCTGTCCAGTGAGCCTGGGCTCCAACCCCTGCTCCTTGCAGAGCTCTGGAGGACACTTCCAAGGGCAGAGCCTGCCCAACACGAGGCCGAGACCCAGGGTAGTCTGCTTTGGGAAAGTCAGACTTCAAGGAATCACATTACACTTTGAAATGTTAAACCTTAAAGATGTCAGAAGAAGCCACCAAAGAAATAAGGACCTTTCTCTGTTTTCATGGTTTTATATAAATCTTCTAGACACTGAGAGGGAAAGAGGTTTGAATAGAGAGCCCAGCCACACAGCCTCAGCCCCGAATGACACGGGCTTCGAGGCTGATTTAAGTTATGAAAAGAAAACAAAGAAACAGTATTTCTGGCTGTAGTGTCACCAGCTCTGAGTCCATCAAACACATTTTTTAGATTTTGTTCCTCATCAATATTCCCCCTAACATGCTGCCTACGGTCATTGGGATTTCTGACTTCTGTGGCTCTGAGAAGAGATTGATCAGACAGCTGCCTTTCCTCGGTGAGGATTAGTGATTTGGGGGCCAGAAGCTGAAATTTTAAGAGCTGTGGTTATTGATGTGGTTTGTAACCCCTCTGTGTGGGAAAAGTCACTTCAAAGTTGGAGGTAGGAATAGATAATCCATTTTTGCAGCATTGTGCGGTTTCCTATACTATCTCATTTTAAACAGCACCCTCCTCCCCCTGTAGCAGCTCCAGTTCTAATTGTTTCTCTATGCTTAGAAGCAGGTAATCCAATTTTAGCTGCAGTATTAAAAATGATGCCATCGATTATTCCTTAGTTTCTGAGGTTACAGTGATACGATTTCATTGTGTTTAAGTCTTTGTAAGTGTGGGTCTCTAAGAGTTGCTGCTCATGCAGCAAGTGAAGTAGCAGGCTAGAGTCGTAAGGATGATGGACCATGGAAACAACATGGGTTAAACGTGTGGATGAGTAGCAAAAGCAGGACCCTGAGCCTAGATTTCTGACTGGCCTGGGCAGAAGCTAGAACATGGTCAGCACAACTGTAACACACTGATAACTGTAAGATAATAAGACAGGGATTAACAAGGCCAGCAGCAGGCGTTGTGTGTGAGCACTCAGACGAGGCGATGGATGGTTTAGAGATCAGTAAGGAGTAACAGGTAGGATTTGGATAGGTAGAAGCACAAAAGGCAATCTTTGTCTACTTAGTGATGGAAGTTTGGATATTCAAGGCCATGGAGTTGATTGTTCAGTTATCCCAGGGGGACCTTAGGCCCTCTCCCTTTCCTTCATAGCCCAGGCCAATTTGAGGTAAAATTCACCAGGAAAATTGTGCCCTATTTCCTTCTAGGAGAGTTTTAATTCCATTTCCTCCCTCCTTTTCATTTCTTCTAAGTGAAGATTCAACTGAGGCTGTGATGCAAATCCAGATGTTTCCAGAGATGGAGGAGGGTAGGCGGCAAGGAGGCTTGCGACCTCGTCTTGTGACATGAAGTCACTCAGGTCCTTGTGCTTTGCCTGTGCTTTGGGGGCAGGGTCAGGCCAGGAGATCGGAGCAGAGGACACGACAGAAAGGCATTGATGTCTCCAGGCTGTTCAGCTATCAATTGCTGGATACTTGTCATGGTTTGAATGCCTCCAACATTCATGGAGCCTAAAACCCACCACGATGGTACTAAGAGGCAGAGCCTTTAGAGGAAGATTAAGTCACGAAGGCCCTGCTGTCAAGAATGGGATTAGCATGCTTATAAAAGGTTTGGATGGAACCTTGCCCTTCCCTTTCCTGTGATGTAAGGAAAGCACCCATCCTTCCTGCCCACTGTGGATGTCTCAAGAAGGCTCCATCTTGAAGGGCAGCTCTTACGAGATGCTGAATGGTCATCTTAATCTTGGAATTCCCAGCTTCCTTGGATAAAAGGAAAAACCTTCAGTTCTTAAAAATTACTGGGTCTCAGGTATTCTGTTTCGGCATCATGAGTGGAGTAACGAGATGCCTAATATGAGAAAGCTACTTGGCAGGACGGGGCAGGAAAATGCAGGATCAACAGAAATTTGCTGTGCACGCATGGACCAGTGATGAGGCCTTGGAAAGCTAGACAAGGTGGAGACAGCCCTGGGTGTACTGGCCACAGCTCAGGCTGCTGGATTACAACATAAACACACTGGCTAATATTTACTGAGTGCCCGTTCTCGGCTAAGCTCCTTATGAGGTGTTATCTTGTTTACTCCACATAGCTACCCCAGAAGGGAGGTACAACTGTTATCACCAGTTTGCAGATAAGAAATGTAGGCAGAAAAGTTTAAAAAAAAATTGGCCAAGGTTATTGGCTAGTAGTTAGTGTAGCATTAAAGTCTGATCCCAGAGAGGCTAAGCTCAATTTTTGCACCAGAATGGCTGATTGCAAGGGAAAAGAAGAGAATTTCTGCCATGGTAATGTTCCCAGAGTCCTGGTGGTGATGGAGTCAGTTGCTTACTTGGCTTGCTTCAGAAGATAATCTAATGACCCACTTTAAGACAAAGAAATGACTGTGCTCGCAGGATACATGTCTCACATTTCCCCAGATAGTTTCTCTTTTATCCTCTGCCATTAAGAGGGTGGTGGCTAGCCAGTGGCATTTTCAGAAAGCATTAATAATTAATTAAAATAGCTTTCTGATGGAAAAACTATTGATAGCTTATTAAAGAATAACATTCTTCTAACTTGCCTGGAGTTGACTGAAGAGAGAAAATGAAACAAATGTGTAGCCTGCTGTCTTTTGCTGGTTTAGTCTCTGAAACATAAATAAGCCAATAAACTACTGTGGCAAGACTGTCGGCTGTGTGTGTGGAGATGCAGGACTGTAATATGCACTCAGCAATCAAGAAGTCTGAGCTTGCATGCCTAAATATGTGTTCACTGCTCAGACTTGTATTTTAACAATTCTTCAGGTCCCTGCAGGAAGAGTCATGTTGAATTTATATGGTGTGTTCAATTGTTATTTACAAGTTCGCAGTCAACTCTATATTGCACCTCCAGTACTACCAGGAAAGAATACTGCTAAGAGACCTTGCATATATTATGGTGAAAGACATGATGGCCCAGATATGCCGGGATCCTCCTGTGCTTATGCGTTATTCTGTCAAGGATGTACAGGTCCACCTGCCAAGGACATGAGTAATTACTTAAAGGAAACTTGTTTATGTTTTGGTGAAGAGGTAATGGATGATCAAGATGCAAAAGACATTGTTCAGATGTACAGAAGAGCAAGGGTCTCCCTTTCCACCCCCAAACCACAGTAATTCCTGATTTTCTTTCCTTGTGTCACAAGGGATCTTGAAGAAGCTGATTCAACATCAGAATTTTTTTTTGGTACCAGCAATTGAACTCAGGACCTCACACTTGCCAATCAGGTGCTGTGCCACTAAGCTGCATCCCTGGCCCCAGAATTTATTTTTTTCAGTACTGGAAATCAAACCTAGGAAGCTGGCAGTTTCATTCTCGGCTCTTTTACTTTTTGAGATGGGGGTCTCAATAAAATGCCCTGGCTGTCTTCTAGGTAGAGCTTGCCTCAGCCTCCTGAGTACAAGTGCTTGCCAGGAGTGCCCACTCATATCAGAATATTTTTGATTTGATCAGAGATCAAACGATTAAGTATTCATTTTAAAAGAAGTTATACAGTAATACACATGCACTGTGCAGCTGGTGCCCCCTTAGAACAGGTTCTCTTTACCCCAACTCTCATCTTTAGCTCACCTTGGATGAGACAAGGGGTACAGCTGTGGGAGTCAGGGATACTGCGAGGCTCAGCAAGGGGCAAGGATATTGAGGAGTCAAAAACAGGCAAGGGTGAGAGATGCAGTGAGAAGCAGGAGGGTGTGTTGCACCAGTTAATTTTTAAAATCCAATTTTTAAAGCTCAAATTGGCTGCTTCATAAAGTCCTGTTTTATATATGCAAAGCGTTAGTGACAGCACTTGGATGAGCTTGGGATCTGATGAGAATATTTGGTTGCCTGAAGTAATAGAGCAAGAGTTCACGGCTAAGCCCTAGTAGTGAGTCAGGGCAGAAGGTGTCCCATGTGCTTCAGCCCCTGTCACCAGTGGGACTGAGCTGCCACCTCACGTGAAGCAGCATGAACAAGGGGAAGGAGGAGCTCCCCGACTTCTCTGAAGCCCTCCTGTGCCCCTGAAGATGTCGGGGACACTTCCGTAAGGGCTGGCTTACCCTCTTCTCTAGAGTCAGCAATAGCCTGTAGCTCTGGCTCACTGCACCACGCTGGGGTGAACACAGAGAATGTATCAACAAAGGGGCTGGGGGACAGACTGAGGTAAGGGACACAGGGGAAGGTCTAGAGACCCCTGTGGGTTGGGGTGGGGATGGTCAGGGTGCAGGTAAGGATAAGCCTGAGACAGCCACTTCTCTAGAGGAAACGTAGGCCTTGTAAGGAATGGGGAACTTCAGCCCCTGTGTCAGTGCAGGATGTGATCAGAGGTGCGAGTGCCCTCTTTGGTCACACTGGTGGACGCTGGCATGGAGAACGGAACCCTTGATGTCACTGTACCAAGAGTGCAGGAGTGTATTGAGAGAAACCACTGATCATCTCTTACGGGAGACAGAAAGCATTTTAGTGTCATTTGTCTTCCTACATGATAGATTGAATTCAAATGTAATTGGATGGTGCTACTTGGTACATCTGTTGGAAGGTTGGAACTCAGGCACTTTAAAACTTCCTTCAGGTCTTGGTTTTTATTTTAGAACTTTGAGGTAAGAAGTTCATTAATCTCTGATTAGCCAGTCAGGATTCCCATTTACAGGCAGATCCACCACTCCCCGAATCAGTGGGAGGTGTGTAGACACGACAACAATGTCAACAGCAGGAGCCGGTCTCCAGTACTGGAGCTCCATGGTGTAGCTGGCTCAGCCTTCGGGCTGGGGCTGGTGTGATTCAGCGCACCCAGCAGGTGTGTGAGGGTCTCGACAGTAGCATGTGTTTGGGTCCTCAGTGGCATGTGCGGGCAGGTGACTGAGTGTGAGAAGAAATGTTCGTTTCTTATTATTTGAATTCTAAGACCCTCAGTCATGCAATACAAACAAGAAAAGGTAAGCAAGATGCTGTAAGAGCAGACCCCAAGTGGGCAGGCGGCAAGCGGAGAGTTTGCATGGCCCAGTTAACTGACTCGAAGCACCTGCTAATGTCCCACTCCCTGCCTGGTAGACAAGACAGAGATGAAGGAAGTAAAATACATGTTCTGCCCTCAAGCAGTTTTCCTTCTTAAGGGAAAAAAGACATGAAACCAAATAAATGTAAGATGGGTTCCAATAAAATAAGTGTTAAGTAAGTAGATATAAGATGATGAAGGCTTGAATTTAAAAATATACATAAATATTAAAAAAATCATACTATATGATTGCATTTATGTCAGCTACAAGGACAGACAAAATTTGCCTATGCTACTAGAAGTCAGGGCAGTTATCCTGGGAGGAAGGGTCTGGCAGGGTACCGGAAGGGCTGAGGGGTGGGGTTGCACTCTGTGTCTCAGACTGTGTGCCAGCCACGTGAGTGTGTCCCGCTGTGAACACTCAGTGGGCGGGACAGGGATGTGCCATTTTCTAGCTCTTCTCCTGTTTAGTGTCTTAGTCTCTTTGCTGTCACCGAGACAGAATACCCAGCAGCTGCAACGTAAAGGAGAGAGTTGATTTGGCTCTTGTTTCCGTCCATGGCTGGCTGGCTCCGTCAGGACAGCGCGGCAGAGCTGCAGGACAGAGAGCAAACTCAAGAGAGGATCCGGGGAGGGAGATGGACACTTCTGGGCCACGGCCCCAGTGGTCCACTTCTTCTGACTGCATCTGCCCCCTAATTGCAAGTCAGTGCTAGGGTTCCATAGCCCAAACACCTCCCAAAGCCTGGCCTGTGAGAGCACAAGACTTTTGGACATCTAGGTATAAACCCACAATGCCCAGTCCTTCCCAGACTAAGTCAGGCATGATGTGTGTTAGGGAAGATTCATTAGTATTAAACGTGTTCTGGGGGATTCTAACGTGCACTGGAGATCAGGCGCCACTGCCATTTATCCTATAGACAGTGAGAAGAGCCAGAAATCAGTACAAGCTGGAGCTTTGAGTCCAGACTTCCTTCCCATCAGAGGCAGAACATGTGTGGACCCTCCAAAGCTGGATGAAGGCCAGCAGCAAACAAACATCTTAAGCCCAGGAAGCATTTAATTTCCATTTTGCATTTTCTCTTTTTCCAGTGGTGGCTCCAGTTTTGTTTGGGAACTCAATTTCCCTTCTTAAATGATCTTGTCATATGTCACCCCCATAGGGTCAAGAACGGTGAACAGGGTCTCACCAGGCTTCTTACAAATAGAATTAAAAAGCAATTAGTCTCCTATATCCTAAGCATTATAATTTATGTAGATTGTACTCTTTCTTGTGTTTCTGTACAAATCTTAGTAGGCTTTCAAGAAAGCACTAGTGAAATAAATGATTAGAAAAACAGCTCCTAGCCTTTAAATTGATCATAGAGGCCCCCTTTGTCCTTAGCAATCAACTTCTAACACACAGGCCACTGTGGTATGTAAAGTTGGGAAAGGGAGATGTATTAATTTCTCCACTCTGGGGACAAAATACCCAACACCTACAATTTAAAGGATAAGAATTTAATTTGTGGATCATAGCTTCAGAGGGTTCAGCCCATGGTCGACTGGCTCTGAAGCTTCTGGCTTCATGCTGGAAGGGCCTGGTGGAGGACAGCTGCCCAACTCATGGCACCCCAAAAGCAGAGAGGAGGGGACAAACCTGAGAGGAAGAAGCCAGGGACAAGATGTAACCTCAGCTCTCAGTGCCCTCATAGTCCAGTCACCTTTCCAGGAGTCTCTCAGTTTTGTTCCACTGACATTCAGGATTAACTGGTGTGAAAGTCTTCCTAGGGACAAAGATGGATGGATTCCAGGCTTGTAGAAAGACCACATGCTTTTGTGAGTGTGTGCTACTATGTGTGATTCTTTAGTCCAGGCAGTCCAATTTCTTAATTATCAGGGAGCAGGGAGGTATAGAATATCCATTAAGAGTATTAATGAACTTAGAGTTGGTGCTTTTATTCTAATGGTCTTCAGTTCTCTGAGCTCATTCTTGGCTATAACAGTGCCAGAACAACAGCAATGCCACTTGGCCTGCACTGCGAGGCCACGTCAGGTTAGGCACTTTTCATGAATGATCTCATTTAGTCCTCAGTTCAGTCTTGTGAGTCCTCACTTGACAGAGGAGGAGACTAATTAATAACTGTTATCATCAACTGTCCAAGATTAATAACTCATGAAGGTCCCACTATCTGTCACAAGCAGAGCCACTTATGGCAAAGTGTTGAGTCCCCAGATGAGGGTCTTGCTGTGTTGGGACATTGGTCAACTACAGGAATGACGTCCAGCTGGTAACAAGCAGTCCTCACTGCCCTCCCCCTTCTTTCCCAGTCTAGAGTATCCTTGCTTTTCTAACCCTCATATTTTGAGCCCTTCTTCCACATTCACATTGACCCTGAGGTGCTGTCTCCCTTTCTGCTCCGTTTCGCATCTTTAGAAGAATGGATGATAAATTAAATTATACTCAGTGTTAGGGATTTCCTGCATGAATTCTCCCAAGAGTGATTGTTCTTGAAGAGAAAGTCCACCAGGCAGACAATGCTTACCACCCAGCAGTAGTACTCTTGAAGGTGACAGATGCTAATCCCAGGGTCAGTAACCACGGTCTCATGGCCAAAATCTGTTTGGGTGAAGTACTGTGGCAACATGGTCACGCCTGTTTGTGCATCTGCTTTCATACCAGCAGGGAAGAGTAGATTGACTACACCAGCAGCCGTGGGAGCCACAGAACCTCACACCTTTGTTACCTGTTCTCTCTGGGTTAATCCAGGGAGCTCCCAAGCACAGAAATTGGTGCACAGATGCTCCGTGAGTGCAGATTTCCTCTTCTACACCTCTCAGGTCCTTTCTGTGGTTGAATTCTGGGCAGAAAGATCCCTGTGAAACCGTATCACATGGGTCATTGCTGACCCTGCCTGCTCATGGTGAGCAATGGAAGTGACAATCCTCATTCACTATCCATTGGCACTTTGGTAAGTGGAAGAGTGACAAGCGTCTCGCAGGCGTAAAGGGATACATTATTCATTTTGCATAGTGTTCCCTGGTGTCAGAGCAGCGTGGGAGCCCGCCTGGAGCTGGAGTGCGATTCTGCGCTGGGGATGTGAATGGCAGGAGGGCAGGAAGAGGACAGTATGACACCTGAGTGCTGTCCTCTTTGATGGACATGGCTTCACATCAGAGAAGGCACTGAAGGTTGCCTTCAAAATCTGTTCAAACTGAAATGAGTCTTGAAAGGTTGATTAACTGCCGTGCCTGCTTTTTACATTTCTGTTCAGGCCAATTGTCTGTCACATGATCCTCGTTTCCTCCTGGGTAGAAGCAAAGGTGGTGGGGGGTTGTTGTAGACAGAATCAGATGCTGCCTCTTGTTCCATCCAGAAAGCCTGAAATGCAGATCCTCAGGTCCTCCGTGAGTTCTCCTTCCTCCGATTTGGGGGATGCTGGAACCTGACATTGTGGATCCTCCGAAGACCTGGACTTCCCTCTCTAGCACTCCAGTTCTAGAGTTTCATCCCGTCTCCTGTAGAATCAGGTCTGGTCTTCTCCGTGGATGCTAACAGGACTTGACAGCTGACACAGCTGCTCTGAAGTAGGCACAGTGATCGGGGTGTGGAGTTCAGTAGCATTTGATCCCGTTATTGGTGATAGCAATACTAGAACACCACCACCCCCTGAGTACTAGCCTGGGTTCCCTAGAAGGCAGAGCTTGGCTCCAGGGGTCCTATTGGTACAACTAAATTCTGGGGAGCGGGGTGAAGGGTAAGGGGGCGAGGCAGGAAGGAAGAGAGGCTGAGTGGGCTGTAGATAAGGTGGCCTCCTCCATGCAGCACTGAGTGCTTGATCTCCTGAGACTGTTTTCCAGGAAGCTGCATGAGCAGAGTCTCAGGATAGTTCACTGTGAGAAGAGAACAAGGTGGTTGGTTACTTTCTTCTGCTGTCCCTGTCAGCCCTTGAAGTGTTCTTCACCCCCTGTGACTCCTGGCTGCATGCACAGCCCCAGACAGTGTTTTACAAATTCCCCGGGGTTCGAGGCCTAAGAGCAGCTGCTCGGTGCTCTGCCTGTGCCCTGGCTCCTTGCACACAGTAGCTCCTTAGTCCCCTTCCTGGGGAGTTAACAACCTGGTGGACAAACCCTGCCGTCTTTGTCCCTTGGCTGGGGCACCTAGGAAGCATGGGCTGTGTGGTCTCGGAAGGTTCAGTGGGATGCAGCCCCAGGTGGCTGTGGCCAGGACCTCTCGCCAGCATCGGTACTGCTTTCTTCTCATCGCCGTCTACATCTGACGCCCTTACTAATGTTCCTAGGGGCATCTCCAGGGTCTTCCCTTCTGCTTCCTGGAGACCCTGACCCCAGGCACAGCAAGGCTTTTGAGGAGAGAGATGCTAGCTCAGCCGGCAGAGAGGGCTCTGCTCTGCAGCAGGCAGCAGCTGGGGAGGCTGGAAGGAGCAGCACTCGGGTGTCAGCAGGCACCTTATAGCACCGGACGAGGAGCCCGGTTCACTCTGTGAGCAGCGGCGCTCCCTCCTCGGGCGAACCGCGCTAATCCGCATTTGCGAGACGGGTACCATTATCATCTTCCACATTCTGCAAAAGAGAAAACTGAAGTTCAGAATAACTGAGTGAGGAAAGGGTAGAGATGAGATTTGAACCCAAGGCAAAATGTCCCCAAAGATGGCTTGGGGACGGCACCGTTGCTGTGCATTCCTGCGTCAGTGTGACCGCACCCCGCCGCCTGCCCGGATGCAGCCCCTCAGGCGAGCAGGCGAGTGGTGAGTGTGCACACCTGGACCTGGGTGTGGGCCGCACGGGAGCTGGGAGAGGTTAAAACCACAGCCCGCTTCCTCCACAGTGTTTTCCGAAGAAGCGACCTCTGGCCAGCTACTGAAATCAGAGGAGGAGCCCAGTGTCAACGCTGGGCCCTTGGTTTGAAGTTTTTCTTTCAGGCCTGGAGGCTGTTTCTAAATTAAACTCGAACTTACTGGCCCCTCGAATAGCACAGAAAAAGAAAAAAAAACTTTTTGATGAGTTAAGTGTAAATGAGTCAGAGGCACTGAGATTAAATTTTCCCTCAAATATACATGGATTAAAAGAAATTACAGTCTCCAGAGGAGCCGGCTCCTGCAGGACACAGTTTCTGCCCAGTCAGCGCGTTGGGGAAGCGCCCGTGGGTCCCTGCCAAGCCCCAAGCGCTGTGGCCTCCTCACTTGCTCCTTGGGAGACTTGGCGAGTCTGGGAGGAATCTGTCTTCCTAAATCCTCGCTGTCTGTCAGGACAGAGGCCCCATTTCTGTGCAAGTGATTCACCATTATCCTTTGGGCCATCGCCTCTCAGTCTCGGGACTTCTTATTTTTTACTTCAATTCCCTTGTAGTATTTCAACAAGTCCCTCCTCTCCCTGCGTGCCTCCCTCTGCCCTTCCAAGTTCTCTTTACCAGCAGATTCAGAGCCGGAGCCTGGCTGTCTTTGCGTCTAGCCTGCAGTCTCGCTCTGCCCCGTAATGTATTTCTGACCTGGGCAGGCAGGCGGGAGAGAGACAGAACCCTGTGATCTCGCACAGAGACAGGGCTGTGTGGCCTCAGGGCCTCCTGCTGGCTCCCTTCCTTACAGTGAGGTCACCTTAGGGGACACTTTTTGTTCTTTCACTTGAACAAAGAAATCACTGTCATCCTCCAGAGAACAACGATTTGCAATGGATCAGGATGATTGTACGGGTGCAGCTGCATTTCCTTTGGGGTTTTGAGGTACACACGCTTGCCTGGGGCAGTGCAGCCAGAAAAGTGAAACTGCAGCAGGACCGTGACTGCGTCCCAGAGAGGGGTGGCAGAGGACTCGGGTGACAAGGAGCGCACAGGCCGAAGGAAGTGTGGAAACCGAATGCAATTTACTCAGTCGCGGGCAGTTCTGGTTTCTAGGTGGGTGAGATGAACCATGATCCGCAGCCAGGAAAACAAACCTCTGTGCTTTGCATTTTAATGGCAGCAGATTACAGTGTCCACCACCGGGCCACGGCCACTTGCCAGTTCTTCCGTGGGTGGTGTGAGTTTTAATGGGTGCCAAGAATGCTGTTTTTTCTTACCAGCTCTTTACTGGACACCCCAATAAACTGCAGGGTTGGTGGCATGTGCCGGCTGAGAGGGGGCCCGGTCTCACAGTGGGTGCCACTCACACGAGAGGCTTTTGAAGTGCAGCCCGCGCCGGCGCCGAGTCCTGAGCGTCGAAACCACGGTGAAGTCGGGCAGCAGATGGAAAACTCCTCCGAACCTTTTATTGGCCATATGTCCCTTCTGAGTGCTGGCCAACAAGCTAAATTTGCAGGGAAATATAGAATGATTTAACCAGCAGAAAAAGAGCAGCTGTACATTGGTTTCTGGCATCCTGGAGCTTCTTGAGCCACCTTCCCAGCCCTGTACCATCTTCCCAAGCCTGCACCAGATGGCACCATCCCTAGCCACATCCGCCTCGGCTACTTCCTCCTAATTCTTTTGTTATGGTTTTGATTTTTCAGTTTGATCAGAAATTATCCAGACCACAAGGCTTGGGTGATTTTTTTTTTCTTTACCTCTACCTGCTTCACAGTTTCTCTTCCGGTTTTCAAGCTGCTCATGGACACAGGGTCCAGCCCTCTCCTTTGGGGTGCCCTGGCTGGCCTCATGCTCACCCCACAGCGCTTGGTCCTGGAGTGGCCCCAGGAGGGCAGCTCTTCCTGATTTATGAGGCTATCACCTGGGAGGGAGATGACCTGGTAAAAACTCCACATTCTTGCTGTCAGAATATTCTAGAAGGGAATGGTTGGTGTCAGGAGTAGAGAACAGGCCTTCTGCTCTTTATTCTCTCGGACTCCTCTGTCCCGCACAGTAGAAGTGCCAAGTCTCTACCCCGAACTGCTGTGGGCATCCAGGCTGGCTGAGCCCTGACACAGAACAGTTTGGGAGTCTATTATTGCTGAGGTTATGTGGTCATAAAATGGTCCCACACTTGTCATCCTAGCTAGCCCCAGCTCAGGTTTCTATATGTTAATTCCTGCAATGCTCAGCCACCTCCTTCATGTTATTCACAAGGCTTTGAATAGCATTGTGAATAAAAATTATAACCGGATATCAAACTCGATGATTTCTGTAACATCTGGAACAAAGCACGTTAAGGGGGGATAAAAAGGCGCATTTGTCATGGATGTTTGGGTTCATTTTCTGTTTCTCTAAAGAGAGGAAGTAAGAAAGCCTTTTCCTGTAGGGACTTTTCAGTTATCTGTTTCTGGGCTAATCTGGACACCTTGCAGAAGAATTACGGCTGTGGATTTTGTATATGCAGGAGTTGATTCTCTTTTGAGGACTGATTAAGATTTTGTCCTATAGCAACTTCACTTTGGGGAATTTGTTCTACAGACACAGCTGGTGTGGGAGATGACAGCTGTACCTGGCTAACTGTTCCAGTGCTGTTTTTAGGAGCAGGAGATGGGAAACAACCCAAAAGTTCATCAGTAGAGAACAAAGTTACAATGCATCTATATGCTGGAAGGCAGCTGTGTGAAAGAACAAAGATGGTCTCTATCAGGAGAGATGGAAAGAGTTCTAAGACATTTGTTTGCAAGTCAGGTGCAGGACAGAGAGGACAGCGGGCCACCCTTTGGCCAGGCAATCCTGTTTATATTAAAGAAACTTTGGAAGAACACAGGAAACTGTGGGCCGAGGAGCACCAGCAACAGCAGAGGGAATAAACCACTGACCTCTTAGCCTCTGGTTTTTGCATTTCACTGTTCTAAAGAGAAAATTCTCCACTGGCCCAGCTCTCATGTTCTAAGCGCTGAGCCTCAGTTTCCCAGATGTCTTTGTTGAGCACTGGCTCCTCCAGGATACAGCAATGACAGAGTGGTACGTTCAAGCATTCTACTGCTCAGAAGCTGTGTGCCAAGAAGGAGCCAGGATTTCTGAGCATCTGCTGTCTTTGCGATGCATCTCTATTAATCATCGCAGTGGCCCCTTGAGAGAGCTATTATTACCCCCACCTTCCAGATGAAGAGACGGAGGTGTGGCGGGCTTAATGAACTGGCTCGGAGTCCTGGGTGATGGTGCCGGGATTTGAACGCTCCTGACTGGCCTGGCTGAGTAGCAAGCTCATCAGAATATTCTGTGAATGAGAAGTATAGCTATGCCTCGCTCACTGCTTGGGTCTTCTCCTCCTCCTGAGCATGCGTGGTCTGTTCTTTCACACTACTTCCGTTCAGGTGCTTGCCCCGTTCCTGCCTCTCCTTTCTTCTCGGGTGAGTGTGCCTCCACAGCCCTGTTCTTGGCCGTCTTTCTCTCGTCACTCCCCAGCTTGGGAGACTTTTGACTCTTGTCCAACACTGAGGCCTACGTAGTCAGACGTTCCTGCCCACCTGCGTGGTGGATATTTTTACTAGGACATCTGGGTGGAACCCGACAGTCAACGTGTCCCTGACCAAACCCACGATTGTTCTGCTCACAATCTGGTTCCTTGCCTTGTATCCCTGTTCTGATAATCCACCAGTCCCCACCTCCCCATCCCTTAAGCTCAAAGCCTCAGAGAAAGTTGTGATCCCTTGTTTGTCCTTTGCATCTCATTTTTAGTAAGTACAAAGTTCCCTTGTTTTGACTTCTACTGCTGTCACGAAGCTCTGTTGCTCACTGCATCTTGCCTGGAGAGTGCACTCCTTACTGACTAAGGCACTCCCAGCCGTGTTCCTTTCCTACCTAACAAACAGTCCTCATAGAGAACGGCACCAAGAAGATCCATATGAGGAAATGCTTCAGCGGAGAGGAGGGACATGAAACTTGACTTCCTAAGTGGTGTATGAGTCAGCTTTTTGTTGCTCAGACATAATACCCAACACCCATGACTTCAAGGAGGAAAGATTTAGTGGCCTTAATTGTTCAGGCCATGGTTGGCTGCTCCAAGGCTGAAATATCAATGGAGCAGAACATGAGGGAGTAAAGCTGATCAGTGCACAGTGGCTGCGACACAGAGCAGAGAAACAGTGCCAGAGAGGAAAGGTTGAAGGACCATACATATCACCCAGGGCCACCTCTGTGACCCCTTCAGACAGGCCCAGAGCGTGGTTTACTAACCTCATGGGGGTTTCTTCATCCAATAAAGTTGGTAAATCAGGACTAATGGTCACACATGGCAAGACCAAGAGTACAAGTTATTATACAGCTGCCAATTCTCCTTAAATTACCAACTAATGGAGCCCAGTGAAAATACCTGCAAGGATCTGCAATACTTTTTTGTGATCAGATAAACTAAGAGTTCTAAGGGAAAAATAAGTACACCTTGTAATATGAGCAACTACTCTGAAGATAACAATATGCAATGTACTAACCATGGTCATTCTCCTACAATCTTGTTTTGAAATTTATACCATTGTTTTTATTGCTTATTTTTCTTTTCTTTAAAATAAAATAAACCTAAGAAAAGTATACTAGAATATTCAGGAACATTCAGAAAAGGAGGAATGAAAAGGGAGAATGAACAATAGCAGACACTGATGTTTTTATAAAGTCATGGTCAATAACATAGTGTAAGAAGAGCAATAAAATAAATAAATAAATTCTATTAAGCAATAAATAGAAACAAAAGTGACCTCAGTATTTGTTAGTATTCAGTATTTGATAAAGGTTGAATAACTTTATTGGTGGGGAATAACCTTATAATTCAGTAAGTAAAGTTGGGACATGGGTAGCCATCTGGAAAATAATAAAGCCGTATTTCTCGTAACACTTTCTGGCAAAATAACTGCCAGATGGGCCATTAAGATGAAAGTTAAACCATCAAGGTTCTAGAGAAAAATTGAAAAAAAAAATTTTAACAGTCTTGAAGTAGAGAAGGCCTTTCTAAGCATAATTAAATGCCAGAGCTGTAGAAGAAAAGATTATCAAATTTGGGCTTAAAACCAACTATTTCTGTGTGGTAGGGAACATTATTATAAAAAGACAAAAGATAAATCACAACCAGGAGAAAATATTTATGAGAATCACATCAGGTAAAGGTGTAAATTTGTTAAAATATAAAGAACTTCTAGAAATCAATAGGAAAAATTCAACACATAAAAAGTGGCAAAAGACATGAACCAATAGCTTAGCAGAAGGAAACATAAATAAATATATAGTGTCTTACTTTGTAGTTCAGACTGACCTTGAACTCACGATGTAGCTCAGGGTGGCCTCACGCTTGTGGGATCCTCTTGCCTCAGCCTACTGAGAGTTTGGATTATAGGAGTGTGCCATCATTCCCAGCTAGAGCCAAAGACTTTTAAATGAAGTTTTTGGACAAGAGTGTAGGAAAATAGATATGTATTTTTACATATGTAAATTGATACAACTTCTACAGAGTATAATTTCAGAATATCTTTAAAATCTAAAATATTTGTACCCTTTCATATATCAATGGTATATTTGGGAAATTTTCTCACAATTATACATGTCTTTGGGGGTGGTTCAGACCGTGTAATGTGGTCTTGAACTCACTCTGTAGTCGAAGTTGGCCTCAAACTCCTCTTGCCTCAACCTCCCTAGTGCTGTGATTACGGGCTGTACTACCATGCCAAGTTTACAATTATATTTAAACTTGTGTCTCTAGCAGTATATCAAATATTCATTGCATCACTGATTATAACAGTGTGTTTCATCCTCTCACAAAGGGGAAATTTTAAAAGAAAGACAAAATAAATAAAACCGAGGGCCTGTCCTATTTACCTTCTATGAGAACCTCAACATCATTTATGAGTCTGGGGGATTTCTGGCAACTGTCCCCAGCCTCCCTCACCTTTTCCCTATCCTCCCTGCGCTCCGGCCAAACGCTCGCATGGTTTCCCTGGTGCAGTTGCTTCACATCTCTTCGCACTGAACCTGCAGCCTAACAGGCTCTGTCCGGCCTCCTCCATGGGACTCCTAACCTCTGTCTGAAGATGGCCTTGAATCCTGTCTTTGAAGGCTCCACCACCCCACTGGCAACTGCAAGTGGCCAGCCACGCTCCTTCTCAACATTTGGCATGGATCTGGCCCACCAGTGATACTGGGATGAATGTCTCCCTCCAATGCAAACTGCTCCCATGCCACCTACATCAGACACTATTAACACGCATTTTCTCCCCAGAATGAAGATATCTTCATTCCTCTCTCCTGACTATACAAGTAATGTGTAGATACTTTAGAAATGGGAGACCTTAGAGCTTGTTCTGTATACGTACATGGATGTGATGTGTATATGGGGTGTGTATGTGTTTGTGTGTGTAATAGAACAAAAGAAAACGAACTTCCTGAAGTAGATTTCCCATTTAAGGAATATACATCTTTAAAATGTTGATATATATTGTCAAACTGGTCTCTGTGAAGAGGAATAATTCAGTCAACTACATTTATTAAAAACAGAGTATGTGCCAAGAACACCGTGCTAGGTACTCAGGCTGCAAAGGAGAGCAAGGCCAGATATAGCCCTGTCTTGATGGGGTCGGGTGCAGAGCTCAGGAAAGACACATGGCTCTGTTAGCAGGACAGAGAGGGTTTGGCCCACTTGGGAGCTCATTTCCTAAAGCAAGTGGTATTTCAGATAAGGCCTGAAGGTTAAGTAACAGTTAACCAAGCATGACTGTTAATCACGGTATATCAACTTGAATGGATTAAAAAATGCCTAGTAGATTAGGAAAGCACAGTTCTGGGCGTGTCTGTGGATGACTGACATGGAGACCAGCAAACTGAAGTTGGGGAGGACCTACCCAAGATGTGGATGGCATCAACCAATAGCCTTGTAGCCTGGATGTGATAAAAAGGGAATGAAAGAAGCATTTCAGTTTTTTGGAGGAGCTCTGGTCTCCACCATCACCTTTAGACACCGGTCTCCAGATTCTTTAGCCTTCCAAAGCAGACTTGTATCAGTGACTCTTCAGTGAGCTTCCAGGACTTTGACCTTGGACTGGTGCCTTGATCTCCCTTGTCTTGTGGCTTTCATGTTGTTGGGCTGAGAAGCTTCTGGATTATCTGATCTTCCAGGACACAGACAGTCCTTGTGAATCCTTCTACCTCTGACTCTGCAGATGGCCATGTGGACTCTTTCACTCCTGGTCCTGTAAGCTACACAACAATGCCCTGGCATGATTGTACATATATTTTCTGTTGATTCTATTTCTGTAGAGAAACATTAGGCTACATTAGGCTATTGGAGGAGGCCACAGTGCTTCAGTTACAATGGGTAAACATGGCTAGGTGGGGAGTTGAGGCCTGGCTGGATTGGACGTCAGGAGGGGTGTGGCTGAGGATGCTGGGGATGTGATAGGAAACACACTGCATGCAGATGGGGTCTCCCCCCTGAACAGCAAGGAGAGATATAGGCAGAGTTCGGGGGTGGTACGTGTTTGCTGAAAAGATAACTGTGCCTAAATGGAGACAAGGGATGGACGGAGGCAAGAATGCGGACAGGTTAACAAGTGGGGAGGCTGTGCAGTAGAGCCAGTGACAAATGCAAATAGCTGCAGCTGGTCTGATTGACTGCTTGGATCAGGATGGTCAAGCAGAAGGGCAGGAGAGCAGCTGACTTCATGACCTTACTCATTCCCGCCGGCATCAGAAGTGGGTGCCATTGAGCTTTTTGCCTTTGCCAAGGAGGAGAGAGTATGTGAATAACAAATATTTATTTATAATACACAGTGAATCTAAACTTTATGATATATATATATATATATATATATAATTCTTTTCCTTTCTTTGATAATTATTGGGGTTGGACATCTTTTCACGTTTCATAAACTATTTTTACTTATTTCTTCTGCTGAATCCCCTGAACATATCCTTTGTCTAGTTTTCTTCTTGGAGTGTATACCCTTTTTCCTTTCAGAATACAGTGGAGGATCCCACAGTGCATCTCATTATCATGTCTTTGCTCTTTCCACTGACTGATGACAGTTTCACAGGTGCTACCGTTTGATTAAGTATTCTACGAAACTAGTGGTATATTGATGCAGGACAGAGCTTAGAATCCAAATGCCAAATCAAGCCAAATTTAAATCAGTGTATAAAAACCAAACAAGTAACTGACAAACTGTGAAATATATTGCAAATATTTTTCTATCTGTCTCTCGTGTGTGTATTTATTTGTGATATCACAATCAAATCAATCTTTTCCCTTCAGTATGTCTAGCTCTGGTATGATGCTTAAAAATGTCTGCATCTCAAGGTTATAGTGAGTTGCCTACATTACTTTTACAACCATACATTTTCAGGTCATGCTGGAGAAGATGCAAAGCGGACATCTTTATTCTTCATTCTCTTCACTCCCAACTTTACCAGATGGGGCAATAAACGCACTGCTGAGATGGCGCTTCTGATAGAAAATCAGCAGTGTAAAAAGAGCCGTGTCAGAATGTCTCGGGCTATTCTGAACTGCTTTGACTTTGAACCTGACTTGGGAACCGATCAAGGTCTTTCCTGGCTCAGTGCTACCAGATGGTAAGTTCTCTGAAGGCAGCAACCTCATCTATTTCATTTTGAGAGTTAGGCATTGGCTGGACCCTCCTTAACCGCCTCATCAACATCACATTTCAATGTGTTATTCTCGCGGAGAAAACACAGACTCTTGACGCACTGATGAAAATGCAGATGCTCCCAAAGTTTTATGAGGTACTTTTTGGAAGCAAGAGCCCATCATAAATCATACAGCAAAGCAATCATGTTTCTACACAGGGAGGATTTCTTCTCACTTTCTTTCCAATGAGTAAAAAGCCCACTCAGCAAAATACAGACCCTCTCCTAAGAAGGCTTAATAAAGACCACATATTTTGCTCCAAACTTCCCTGCAGGATTCCAGTTTACCATCCTGTACCCATTAATGTTTTCATCAGAGAAATTAGGGCATGAGAGAGAGTCAGTGGCACTGTGGAAATCAATAAATTGGGAGGTGATCCTGTTAGGATAGTTGACTTAGGCGGCAACTTACCTAGGAAGAATCTGGGTGACCAAAAAGATCACTTCCTTTTCTAATTCCTCCTTGAGTCATTTTACAGAGAGAGCGTGAACCCACAGGAAACCTACCACCATCTTATAGGCTATATAATAAGGACCCACCCTAAATTCTCACCAGAGGGCCTGGTTACCAAAGCAGCATTTTTGAAGTGGTCTTTGAGTGCAGATCCAGAGGATGATGAGGAGAGAGCAGATGGCTGGGGTGAGCTGCAAGCAGGGATTTCACCCGTCAGCCCTGGTATTCAGACACATCCGGGTCTACTGTGTGTAAAGCACAGGCTAGAAACCATCAGCCCCCACGTGGGAAGTTCATTTCTTCTGTGAGGAGTCGGAAGAAGACGTGGGCTGTTGGAGCCACAGCAAACAGTGTCAGAGTGGATCGCTGGGTCTTAAGGGGCGAGCCATTTTCACACAGGCGAGCAAACCCC
Organism: Dinomys branickii; assembly: GCA_004027595.1. Taxonomy (NCBI): domain Eukaryota; kingdom Metazoa; phylum Chordata; class Mammalia; order Rodentia; family Dinomyidae; genus Dinomys; species Dinomys branickii. The sequence continues at coordinate 16,792 of PVLD010000512.1, read as the reverse complement.
ACAGTGCTAACAGCTCAGCTTTAGTTCTCCTAATGTAGCCAGGGCTGGATTGCAAGAGAATCCAGGGCACATCTAGATCTCCGCTGAGCACCGGAGCACGATGGAAATCAACTTCAACTTGTTAGAGAGCTGCTGACGTCCTGGCAGCAAATGCTAGCCCCACGGTGGTGGTATGTGTGTCCCTCTTTTCCTCTCCCCTTTCATTTCCTAATACCCACCCTGCTTCCTGGGTTCTCCTGCACTTTAACTCACCGTACCGAGTTCACTTAGGTGAACCTAGCTCTCGCTGGCAAGGTGACCTCAAGTAAGTCACTTTTTCTCTTATGACTCAGTTTGCTCATTCCAAAAGAACTGCAGATACTGTGGGTAAAGCATCCAGCATAGTACCAGCTACTCGAAGGTTCTCCTGTGATCTGTATTCAGGGAACACAATTTCCAGCTGTCCAGATGCTTCAAGCGCTCTCATTCTCCTGGCCAACTGAAGGGGACAGTGCTTGAGCATCAGAGGCAACGAGAGGCCCGCTTTGTGCTGATTGTTCGCTGCTGTGGCAAAGTTCTCAGTGTGCAGAGTTGAAGTTGGCTGATGGCTCCCTGGCAGCTCTTCAAATGCCGCTGTGGTGAGTTACGGCTTCCGCTGACCTCTCTGCAGGGCGGGACGCTGGGCAGACAGCAGCTGCTGAGGTGCAGTTGGGAGCCAGCAGAATCAAAGCTGCAGCTGGGTTAGTGATGCTGCGGGTGGGGTGCCTGTCTGGAGGACCATAAACAGAAAAAGTAATGTAAGGTAAAAAAAAAAAATCCCAACTCCCAAAGCAAAGACAGATGTTTTAACTCAGGAAAAGAGCATGAACAGATATTTAGAAATTTAATTTCCTACCAGCAAATAAATACTTAATTGGGTTACAAGAATGGGTGAGGCATCTTCTATTTATGTCAAAATGAACCCAAACAGGAGATGACAATTTTGTCCCCTCTCTGCCTCCATTTTTCCTTTCCTTTCTTCATTTTCCTCTTCTCAGTCCCAGACCACAAATCCGCCCCCATCATCATTCTGCGGGGCTCAGGTGGCCTGGCCCAGGGACACGCGGCGTGGGCTCCAAGTGGTGCTGTGCAGACCGCCCTTCCCTCCACGGCCAAGTCCAAGCCGCTGGAATCTGGCTGGGCCGAGACCGCTGCTCTTTGCAGGTGGGTTTAGTGAGCCGAGCATGGGAGCAGGAAGTGAATATCACCAGTATGGGCAAACACTCCCCACCAGCTGTGGCTCCGGCCATGGGCCTGGGCGAAAGTCCTCCTTCCAGTGGGGCACAGGTGAAGCAAACGGGGAGGATAGTTGAAGATCAGGCTGCCGGAAGTCAAACGATCAGTCAGGCTTTCTGGGTGAGCAAGAGGGACTGAAAGGCTGGCGAAGGCTGCAGGAGCCGATAGGGACTGGTTCTGCTGAGCATCTCCTGGGGCAGAAGTATCTGGGCAGAAATCTGAAGGGTAAAGAGGAACCTTGAGTCTGTGAAAGCCAAGGAGACAGGGAGCATATTGCAGACTCAAAGACAAGAGGCGAGGAAGCAGACAGAGAGGCTGTCACATGGACACAGTCTCTTGGGCTTTCCCAAAATGTGAGAAGAGGCTCTTCGGGAACTGAGAGTTGCACTTAAAATAACAGAGAAAACATACATGAGGTGATCAAATTATATGGTGAATAATTTAAAAAATTTATTATAACAAAAGACACCTGGCTACAAATACCTAATTAATTCTGTCACCATATTCTTTCTTAAAGGTGCCTTTACTTCCTCAAATCCCCCAATCATTATTTCATTTTGCAAGACAGAATTCCATTCCTTCCAGCTAGTCCTCTTCATTGAAGTAGTGGTCACTGGAGTAAATGTGGTCCCATAAACCTTTGACACACAGTCTCAAATTAAGATTGGTAAAACTAGGAAAGAATATCAAGTGAAATCACATTCTCTTGTTTCTTTAAATCTTCCATAAATCCAAAAATCTCTAGTGAACCAGAAAATCTCTCTACAAAAATCATTACATTAAAAATAAACTTTAAAAATCGACTGGCAATCAACAGGAAAAATAGAAAATTTAAGACCTTCAGACTAGAGCGGTAATTATATTATTGATCTGAAGGATTAAGGCGGAGAAGAACCTGGGGATGGAGCTGGACTAGTGATTGTTGCCCTTTGCTGGGAAACCTGAGGTCGCCACAGGTGGTTAAGTTTTAGGCCAGCAGGAGACCACTCTCTCCCTACTCTGCCCTAAAGAAATTTGTTCAACAGACTGTGCCAGTTTTGCTAGCAATTCCTAACATGACCCCGTGGTAAAATGAAAGTGCTCTGTGATTGTGCAGGGCTTTACCAAATCAAGAGCTGCCTTGGTCCTGGAGGCCAGAATTTAAGTCTTGATGATGTTTGTGTCTGAGTTATTTGGATTCAGCAAGAATTTGTTGTCAAATATTGTACAAGTATCACACTTCCGGTACTGCTCTAAAGAAAAGGATTCGGTGTGGGGGAGAACAATACATATACCAATTATGCAAACTTAAACAGCCCCAGGGGCTGTACAATGTGTTGCAGGTCTGTAATCTCAGCACTCTGGGAGGCTGAGGCAGGAGGATTACAAGTTTGAACCCAGCCTGGGCAACTTTTGACTTAGTGAGATCATGTCTCAATAATAATAAAAAAAAAATTCTAAAAAGGACTGGGATGTCACCCAGTCAGAGGTCCTAGGTTCAATCCCCAGTACTGCAAACAAAACAAAACAAAACAGCCCAGGGGGTTCTGTTGTGTCCTGTTCTGTGCAGAGGAACGGGAAAGGAGCCCTTTCACTGAGAGTCAGCGGAGAGATGATGCTGACAGCCCTTTCCGTGCCCAGATTTAGGGCAGGGCACTCAGGAGAGCTCCCTGGTGAACCCTCTGGCCTACCCCTTTCCTTGCCCATGCCTCGGGGGGCCAAGCTACCTCACTGTTCGCTGTGGCTTCAGGAAGCTCAGGCATCATTTTTTTTTTAAAAGAAAATAATCACAGTGAAGGATTGGTCCTCCATGGTTGGGGACCATGGTGAGAGGGAAAAGTTCCTGTGAAATTTGCCTTTGACACTTGGAGGTTCTATCTGTAGGGGTTTGTTTGTCTGATTCCACCCTGCTGCCCAATTATGTAGGCACTGCTTTCTCATCGCAAGAACTCCACAAACAACAGAGACAAAGAGGAGCAAAGCCAGGTACTACAAAACATTAATGGATACTCGCTCCAAATGAGATTTTTAAAGAGGCACTTTAAATGCAGCAGAGACCTGAGCATTCACATTAGTGTTCCTGTAAGCAGAAAATAAAATCTACAAATAAATTTTTAGTGGAAGGTGTATCATTTTATTTCATTAATATTCATACGCTGCACTCCTATGGGCAATTGCAGGCAACTTCATGAGACAGTTTTGCTTGTGGAAAGCAGACAACAGCTCTCAACCAGCCTAATAAACCTTGAAAACATCACCCATGCTGGGCCCAGGTGTTTTCCAATGGTCGCCTAGGCGGACACTGAGGGCTGGAGATCTGAGTGGTATCTGATTCCTGCTCTGGCTTTGTGTACCCTATGAGACTGGAATGAAATAGAGCCATTTCTCCTGTCTCTGGGCTCGAGGGAACAGGGTTGAGTTCCTTCTAGAAATCCAGCTGACTTCTGGAGGGGCATATTTGCAGTCAGAATGATACTTGTCCTGGGCTGCTGGGGTCCCGAGCACAGGTTAACTGCAGAAAGATGCCAAAATGCCACGCTGGTCTACTTCTTGTCTAGACTCCTAGACCCAGCACTTCTGAGACCTTCCAGCTTGGACTCCAGGGATCTTCTCTACCAGGCGCAGGGGGGTTTGACAACGCGCACCCTCTCTCCAGAACTGGAAGTCTTTCGTTTTCTGGTAAACTGGCCTGGCTTTGTGAAGGATCACGGATTACAGGAAATGACAGCTTACATTTATTTGCATGGTGCCTAGCTGCCTACAAACAGTGTGTGTAACTCACAGTTTTATGGAACCTCCACCACGGCATTCCCATCCCACCCCTGAGGCTCTGAGAAGTGCCCAACCCTGGGCTTCTGCTGCTGTTTATTCCACTGCTCCTGCAAAAGTAGATGGTGAAGTATGAATTTCCATGTGTGATCTGTTGGAGGAGAAGCAGCAGAAGAGACAGGAGAGAGAGTGGTGGGGTAACAGGAGAGGCAGAGAGAAGTGGAAGAAAACCGAGGGGAAATCAAGGGCTACCGCAGAATACAAATGAAAGGGAGAAATGCTTGAGAAATCATGGGGGCCATAAGACTTGCAGGGAGGAACCTACAGGTTGGGTCCAGACAAGCAGAGCCAGGTTTAATCTCCAGGAGTGGTTGCCCACTCTGTTGTCAGGTGTGCATGATGACCCACTAGATCCCTATCCCCTTAGGAGATAAGGGGCTTGTTCAGGCCAATATCAGAAGGATTGAGATAGAACATACTCTTGTGGAAGTATTAATTTTTCTCAGCGAAGAGGCAGGCAAGAGGGAGCGGATGGGGGTGCTGGATATCTCCACCGCTTTTGCCTGCACACCTGGACCCCCACTGGCTGCCCCAGCTGGGCCTCCTCCTGCCACTGCCAAGTTCAGGGCGTGAGCCCAGCCTCATCGCAGGCCAGGGGACTCCTGGCTCAAGTAACACAGTAGCCCAGTGTGTGGGCTTCGGAGTCCATGCTCCATGCTGCCAGTGTCCTGGAAGCAAGACCCTCAACATCTCTGTGCTTTGGTTTCTCCTTCTACAAAAGGGGAGGGTAAGGCTAATGTGTATCACTACAGTAATGTATCACTACAGGGATGCAGTAGTGCTTGGTCTGTAGGCCATGCTCCTGACACGGAGGGGAGTTACTCTGGTCCCAGCGATTGCTGAATTAGTCCAGATTCTTCTATCTCAGCAGCCGCAGGTCTACTGGACCAGAATCCCTGTTGTAGGAGGCAGAAGCCTGGAAACTTGCATGTGAATAATTGTCTTTAGCCAATCTGGAAACTGGTCTACTCAGCCAATTCCTTTTATTTATTTGTGCTTTGTTGCTGGAAATTGAACCCAGACCCTTCACCCTGAACTATATCCCTTTTTTATTTCACTTTTGTTTTTCAGCCATAGTTTCTCTAAGTTGCTAAGTCGCCTAGGCTGGGCTCAAACGCACAATTCTCCTGCCTCAGCTTCCCAGAGTTGCCACTGGAGCTGGACATTGGAGCCAGTTCAGGGTGAAGGTTCCAAGTCATGGACTCACCTTGCTCTCCTCAGCTTCTCTGTCCTGTCACCACATCTTCCTCTGTGGCCATCCAGGCCCATGTATTCTCACCCTTATGTGAGGGACCGCTATCTCCTCTGAGCTCCCGGGAATTTTCCTGGGCCCTGACTGGATCCTGTTATCTCTGTTGCCTCACACGGCCCTCCTACCTCTCCCACGGCTAGGCCCTGCCCCCTGTTGCCAGGGACCCATGTTAGACATTTTCTCTGAAGTTCTCTCCACTTCTTTCTTCCCACCCAGCAGGACTTTCCGTGCGCTAGTGATGGCTACCTTCTCCCATGGCTCTTCCAGCTCACCTGTGATGCCATACTTTCTGGACTCCAGTGTTGAAGAACTGGGGAGCCCCAGTTCCCATGTTGCCTCTGGATGGTCGGTTTGGGCAATGGGCTGATCTTCCGCTAGTGGTCAGATGCTGCCCTCACACTGTAGTCCTCTGACACATGCAAACTCCTCTACCCCACGCTGCACCAACCCTGTCCTTGTTCTTGGTCCAGCTCTTGGGGACTCCTCTGGTCCTAGTTTTCTTTCCCCTTACGCCTGCCACGTAGGCAGGGGGAGCCTTCTGTGCGTGAGCGGTGCCGCCGGGCTCAGCCCTCCATAGGGACGTGTGGCCCTCAGTGCTGGTAGGAGGGATTCTGAGTCTGGAATGGGAATCTACAGTGCCAAGGAGGGCAGAGATGAGGCTTGGGCCCCGGGACACCAGAACTGGGCATGTGGAGACCGAGTGCCATGCTCTCCTGGTCTGCTGCTCTTGTCTCTGCCGCCCTTTGGAGCTCACAGTTGGCTCACTTAGGTTGCCATTCGGTCTGCTTTGCTGGCAGGCCCTGTGGCCCCCAGCCCTTTGCTTTCTCTCGTCTCTGCCATTATGCGAATGGGGTGAAGGATGCACTGTGACTTTGCAGTGTAGTACTGAGACCCTCCCTGCATTGTCTTGTCTTCAAGAGTAGAGGGAAGGTACCAGTCGTAGTGCTCCCCTCCAGGACTGTCACCAACCCCTTTCTGTATGAATCCTGTTCCTTCTCTAATGATCACAGATGACAGTTTTGCAAGAACAGATATACTATGATGTGTGCTTTGATGTGTTCTTTCATCCAGCAAATAGTCACTGGGACCATACTCTGCCCAGGGCACTGGGCTTGGCACCGAGGACACAAAGACACTGGAGGGAGGAGCCTACACCAGGGGTGGCGCTGACACAGGACCTGGGTTCTGTCAGCCTCTCCACCTGGCCCTTGTACAGAGCTGAGCCACAAATAAGATGAGACAAGTCCAGAAAGTCTTTTTGGGCTGTGGCACCGAGGGGGGTAGAGGGGCACTGAGGTTGACTTGATGCCAGAGGGTACTGGGGACCAGACAGATGAGGTGGGCACTCTCGGTGGCCCAGTGGGTATGGGAAGAGAAGAGGGTTATTTTTGGTTCAAGCTTGGGGTTTCTGGCAGAGATCCTGAGTGAGAAGCTCAGCTGGGACAAGTGTGTGGGACACAGGTGAGGCAGGAGATGGCTTTGACTTGCTGTGGCCAGCAGTGGAGGCAACAGCAACTGCACTTCCATAGATGGGCAAGCGAGCGGGACAGCAAACCACACTTGAGGGGCTGCACCCAGCTGTGAGGACCCGGGAGACCAGTGGCAGGACAGCGCAGAGGGGAAGGCTTGTTGAGAGCAGCCCTGAGAGACATGGGGACTCAGACACCTTCTGGGGGAGTTTCTGGAGGGAGCAGAGCAAACTGAGGGCAAGTGCCCTATGACGAAGTGTTCTTGTGCTTCTGTATATGGATTCTGGTAGGTTAGAAAGCACGTCAGCTCAATAGGTACAGAACACCATGTATCGTCCTTACTGTGTGTTTGTGTGAGAATAAACATCATGGCAACAGCAAAGTGAACAAAACACCATCCCCGCTCTCAGTGAAAGAATGAAATAAGCCAGACATACAAGCTTCGATGTTGCATAACATCTTTCATATGAGGAACCCAAAGCATAAATGATTTTTACAAAACTAAAGAAAAATAGAGCACAGGAAACGGAGATGGAACTCTTGCAACCAGGAAGGGGGTCACGTGATGGGGGCGGAACTAGAGGGAAGGGGAAATAGAATTAAGATGTGTTAAGCACGTGTACCTACCCCCGTGATGAATGTAAACGTATGTACTGCAAACATGGACTAATAACAATTTTGTTAAAATAAACACATTTTTAAAAAGAATTGCACGGAGAGCCCAGGCTGGCCCACACTATTACCTCCAGAAGGGAACTGAACGAAGACTGAAATCTTTATTGACTATCTCCCCTGTCTACAATTTGATGATTTTGTCTGGCTATGCTTCACATCGTATCTGTTTCTTTTGATTCCAACACTGGGTATGTATCAAAGCATCCGCGGTCCAAGAAGGGGACTGTCCTCGCGCACCCCGCCATCCGCACTGCCCCGACTCCCAGGATCGTTCAGGCTTTAAGGAGAACCCAGCAGCACAGAAAGAGCTTCAGGGGCTCTGAGGAAGGAAGAGGAGGCAAAGCCAGGGCGTGAGGTAGAGAGGAAGGTCTTGTGCCTCACGTGAGGTGTACGAGTGCAGACGCGACATTTAAGGGTCATCTGGGCTGGAACAGAATTTCAAACGTTAAAACTCAGGGGTGTTGGTACCGCGAGGAGCAGAAAGAGTGGGTGTGGAGGAGGGAGGATGCGGACGTGTCTGGGACATGACATCATCCTGTTCGAAGGGAGGAGGGGGTTGAGCAGGGCTGAGTTTATAGCTCGCTTTCTGTTCTGTTTTGTTTTGTTAATGAAGTTGGAAAAGTGATTAAGTGGTTTCCAGTTGTGGCACAGTTGTTTTCAGTTATACAGCGTTCCCGGAGTTTCTTCTTGTGCCTGGAGGACAGCCTGGCATGTTACTCAGTTGTCAGGACGCCTTTGATCAGATTTCTCCCTCCCCAACCAGAAATATGCCCGCAGGGCTCTGATTTTGGCAATGGTGCACCCCGGGGAAGGTGACTTTAATTACTCGCTGTCCAAGAAATAGAAATCACACTGCTTCCCTAATGCAGTCTTCTCAGGGACGCTGAAATGTGTGAGCGATAGGACGCCTGGGGAAACACTAGAAAACCCCAAATTGTACAAATGTGTTTACGGGACTTCAAATGCCCAAGACCAGAGCCACGCCCAAGGCGGCCTCCATATTCTTTCACTCTGTCCTTCTGCATCTTCTTTCTCTTGCAGAGTTGTTGGTTCATCAAACAGCAGCCAGAAGTCTTAGGAGAACAGCATCTGAGAGGACACAAAGGACCACCCTAGAGTAAAAGGAACAATTAGCCAGCCTCATTACCACAGTAAATTGCCAATGAGTCTTCTCTTAGTAACATTGTGTGCTAGTCTGATTGAAGTAAATACAGAAATAGATCTTTTTTTCTTTTTGGCAAAGCATAGTTGTTGGAGCTGGGAAGTTACTTAAAAAAACAAAAATAATTCTAATATAAATGTATGAGCATCAAATCCTGCATATGGCCCCAAGCAAGTAAGACCTTAGTTCCTAGGGATGAAGTAAGGAACTGCCACAAACTATTGGTTGAAAAACAACAGAAATGTATTTTCTTGGTGTTTCGGAGATAAAGCTGAGTCAAGGTGTTTGCAGGGCTACGTGCCCACTGTAGTCTCTAGGGCAGACCCCTCCCTCACCTCCTCTGGCCCTGTGGCTCCACCAGTTCCATAGTTCAAGGTATAACTATTCTCGGTCTCTGAATTTGCAGGTCGGCTTCTCTGTGTATCTCTGTCTGAAATCTCCCTCTTCTCTTAGAAGGATGTGTTTGCATGTAAGACCTGCCCCAAAGCCAAGATAATCATGAGACCCTTGATTTAATTCCATCTACGCAGAACCTGTTCCCAAATGAGATTGTATCTACAGGTTCCAGGGATTAGGACATACATGCATCTCTTCAGCCCAACGTGGAAGACACATTCTGGGCTGGCACGAGCTATGTCCCCGGAGGTTCAATAAGTCTTTGTCAATGGACTTGACATCCTTACATAGCAGAGCAGGGCTGGGTTGGATTCAGGGCAGGAAGACCAGATAATGTTTGTGGCGAGTTGAATGGAACTATACTTGGTAAAAAAGGAGTTATGTGATTTACCTGACAGTGGCTATAAATTTGTTTTCCTAAACACAGGTAATCTGATTTTTTGTCAACAGCTTTTCTCATGGGCTCCAAGGCAGGGAAGGAAGACATCCCCAAAGATACTCATCCACGGTACACATTTTGTCCTTTATGACACGCTTCATTCTTTCGTGTTTTTCTCCTCTTAAAATTAAGAAAATTTGAGCTGATTCAGCTGAGCACACTTGAAGCTTTAAAATCTCTGAAATACTGGTGCTGTGGAATTAAGAGAAAACTACAATTTAAAGCAAGTCTTCCTAAGATCAGTGGGAGAGATCCCGGTAAATAATACACACCTATGCATTTAGAGTCATCCATGAAGGTCAGAGTTGTTATGTTTTTGTTTGTTTGTTTGTTTAATGGAGATATTGGGTGGTAGATCAGCCAAAGTCATTCAATGTAGTCAGCTCCTTAAACAGCAACTGCAGAGGAGCTCTGCTCTCTTTAACTAGCTGAAGACCAAGCCACTCACGTGTTCCTGCCACGCTCCTCCAGGGCTTGTGGTGGAGGTGGAGAAATGTCAAGGGAAGCAGTGACTCACTAGAAATGTTCTCCTTTCTAGAGTAAACAACACGAATGGAATCATGTCAGCACCATTTACCAATTTTATTTTTAATTGGGCTAATTTGCCTTTGATCACCGAGGGGGAAATAAGTGGATGAGGGCTGGCTCCAGCTTGAGAATCTGCATTATTACCTTGCACATTTGTTTAGAATATTTTCCACCATCCACCTGAGATGCAGTTATTTATTAGCATAATATGGTTACAGATCTATCTGCAGGGCTTAAAGATGGAAATTGGAACTCTGTGATGATTTAGTTGAAAGTTACTGAAGCATTCATAAAGCTGTCAGAATTACAAGAGAAACCACATTAAGAAAACGCCAGCACTAGTTGCTGTTAAATGGATATTCAAACATCGTCAGCACTGCTACCCATAGAAAGCTGGTCTAATTTGTAAGCTACTGTACACAGGGATAGTGGTAGCTGCAGGTTCAAAGGAAAGTGGATCATAAGAATGACATTGGGAAGAGTGATCACATGTTTTGAAATGTAAATCCGGAAATAGGACAAAGGATTTCCCTCTGATTTGTTAATTGACTTACATCTTTTAAAAAAAAGCATCCTTGCTTAACAAAGTACATTATTGAAAACAGTCAAAGCAACTGCAAAAAGCGCTAACCCAAACTTCTTTCATTCACAAATACACGTGCCCCATTTTTACAGCAGGCACGGCAACAGTAGATGTAACACAGACTAAACAGACGAATGACCTGGAAGGAATTCATGGTTTTGGTCAGTTCATGTTTATCAAAAGGCCACTGCATACTGGGCGTGTGCCAGTCAGTGTTTGAGCAGCTCCTAATCATGTACATTTGTGATGACACATATGTGGGAAATGAGGTGCTCCTGAGCATCCCTGGGCGCACCGTGCATCTCCCGAGAGTTTGCTCCTGTAACACGCTTACCGCTCAGGCCATTTTCTGCTCTTATGCCGGCCAAGCCAGAGCTTTGTGGGCTCAGGCCCAATGCACAGAGCGGCTGTTCTGAGCTAAAATTTCGCTTCCACTTCCATGGCTGCCTCCATGGTCTGTAGCTTCAGTGCCAGTGGGGCTGGAGATCTACCTGGGTGTGATACTCGCACCTCTGCCATGGTGCCCTGTGCCATTGATGCCATTCATGTGCATGTGCTCCCTATCTACAAGCTTAGGGCAGGCTGCTGGAGACCTGAGTGTCACAGTGTGAAGCTGGTATATTCTTTCTTTTTTTTTTTCAGTACTGGGGATCGAACTCAGGACCCTGCGCTTGCTAGGCAGGCGCTTATTCCACTGAGCTATATCCCCAGCCCCTGGTATATACTTTCAATTCTCTTTCTCAAGCATTGCTCCATGGCCTCTTCCTGAAACCATGCCCCCATCTGATATACTTATTCCTATATGAATCTAAAGATGTTATGGTGAAGACCTACAATATCCCTTCCAGATCTCAGGTATTCAGACATAGGGCCTTTGGAAGGTGACCAGATCATGTGGTGCTTCACTCATAGTAGAAGGTGGAGCCTGGCTGGAGATGGATCATGGGCGTGTGTGTGTGTGTGTGTGTGTGTGTGTGTGTGTGTGTGTGTGAGACCTGGAAGGGCATATTCTTGTCTCCAGTGTTTTCCTCTCTGCTTCCTGGATGCCGTGGGTTGAGCAGCTTTCCTCAGTCCTTCCCTTCTACCACCTCATCTCTTCCTTAGAGCCAGCTGACCCTGGACTGAATCCCCAAAACTGTGAGCCAAACAAACCTCTCCTCCTTTAAATTATGGGTATCAGCTATGTTGTCACACTGAACAGAAAAGCTGATGAATACAAATGACATCAGTTCCCATCAGGAGAAAGGAGACTCCTTGTACTCACTGTGGGCTCCTGAGCCTTGTTCCTGCCAGGATAAAACATCCTGTATTACACACATACATCTCAGAAAACAAAACTGTCTGTGAAAATCTGGGCCTCATGGCCTTAGGAATGTATGAGCCATTAAGCCAAAACTGAAAGACATAGTTCATGGCAGAACAGCTGGTATTCTGTGGAAATAAGCAGGAAGGTGCACTGAGAGCCAATTACAAATAAATTTTGATGTCACTCCGGTACCTGGGAATGAGGTTGAAATTAGGGTGCAATCATTAGAAACATGGGAGCTTGTGTCCAAGATAAAATCAAATTGACAAAGAACTAAATGTTCCATACCAGATCTTCATAAAAGGGAATTATAACTGGCATGCATTCCACCATTGAGGATATGGATAGTGAACTCTTGCTCTGACACAGATATTGCATTTGGCACTGGAGATACAGAAAGGAGACCATTTTCCTGCCTGTAAGTGGTTTAAAATCTAAGACAACGATGAGCAAAGTATGGCCCACGGGACAAGTCCAATATGCTCCTTTTTTTGTGTGTGTGGCCTGTGAGCTAAGGGTGGCTTTTGCATTTTTAAATATTGGAGCAGAAAAATCCAGAGAATAATATTTCCTGACATGAAAATTGCATGAAATTCAACTTTCAATGTTTATAAATAAAGTAGTGTGGGAACACAGCCAAACTCGTTCCTTTATGTGTCATTGTCTATGGCTGCTTGAGTTACAGCAATAAGGCTGAGTTTGGAACAGATTGTATCAGCCACAAAGCCCAAAATATTTATGTACTCGTGATCCAAGACAGGGAATGACACAATCCCATGAGGAAACCATAGAGGTAAAGACGTAGTCTGGTACAGAAGAGGGAATAGAAAACGGGCACAGTTTAAGTTTCCTTAGTGTCACTGGAGCTGTGGTATCACCAGCATTGAGAAGTTTTCATTTCATTTATTTCTTTTCTTACTAGTACCTAGACAAGAGGCAAAAGGAACAAGGCAAAGAAATATGCTATTATACTTCTAGCTTAACTCTTCTGCATTATACTTATTAGCTGTAGACACAATATTTCAGCTTTCTCTTAATACTGGTTTATGCATACAGGCATAAGTTTTGCTTTATTACCAGTCTTCTTCTACATATTATTAAAGACTGTTTCTTCAAGATATGCTGCACTGGATGGAGTTTAAAAAGTCAAGGTTCTTTAATTTTTTAAAGTTGTCTGAACACTGTGGTATGAGGCAGCTTAGCAGGCTTGGGGTCAAGGATGGGTGCAGATGGCAGGATCTCAAGGAGCACTGAGGAAAGGGGGTGTTCTGAGAGGCTTTGCCTCCTTGGATGGCAAGGACAAGGTTTTGGGGCCACTGGGACATAGCTATACACTGTAGTCCACCATGCATGGCTGACCTACCCCAGATGCTTATCTGGTTCTGGATTACTCAGCTGAATAAGGACTTTGATTCTTGTTTTTGTGCTTTTCTTTCTCTGGGGGAAGGGTACACTCCCAATATGATGGGCAACAGATCAAGGACACAGCCAGTGGTCCACTCACACCCTGAGGGAGGCAAGGCTATGAAGGCTGTGCTTACACTATTCGGATCTGAGTCCTGGTTCTTTGATTTAGCAGCTCTGTGACTTAGGGAAATTTACTTGGCTTCTATGCTTCAGTGATTTTTAAATGAGGAACATAACAGCGGCTATCTTGTAGGGTAATTGGGAGGATTAAACAAATTAATTCACGAAAACCAGTTAGCGTGCTTAGGCACAGGTGAGTACTTAACCTCTGTGACCTCTTTGTTGACGATGATGATGGTGGTGATGATGGTAATAACAGTTATAACTTTTCTTTTGGAAATGCTCGAGTCCACTTCATACACTATTTTAGGGATCCTGACAGTTTTCCCTGCTCTACATCGTTATAAAGGGAATCTTTCTGTTGCTATCTCTCTTTCTCCTTTTCCTTGAGGTCCTCCTCTCAGTTCCGGTTTCCACTATGGTCTGTTTTCTTCATACTTACATCTCTTTCCTCCTGACCATAAGGACCTAGCATATGTGCCCCAGCACTAACTTTTATTATCAATGGACGGGCAGCCCAGTAGGGGGATTAATGCTGTGCGGCAATAGTGCTGGTGACCCAGTTTCCGTCATTCAGTCGGACACAGTGGCTTCTTTCAGTTTCTCTGCAGCAGCAACGATGACCACTGAATATTTGTTGGGCTGAACTGAGTTTTATTCTTGCTCTGACAGTAATCAAGATCTCATTCTTAAAAATTGATTGCTGCCTTAAATTAGTCATCCGTGTGGGAACTGGAGAGGTATCTGTTTATTCATGTTTGGTCCTTGCCTCTTGACCACTTTGCTCTGGAAAACAGTTTTGCATCTCTGCTCCTAATGTACAAGATGTGCAATGATTCTTCGGACAGATTGACCCTTATCCATAATTTGGGCTGTAAGTGTGTCCTCACTTGCCTCCTTATGTTTTTGAAACTCATTTGTTACTAGTCAGCTTCCTGATCCCTCACACTTGGCTGCTTGCCTCAGTTTCAGAGAGGCTTGCCAAGGGCTGAATTTGGATTGTGAGAAAGGGCAAGCATTTTGATCACCTACATGTGTGCAATAAACGTTCCTATATGTAGCTCCTAGGAAAACAAACACGTATTACCTCACAGTTCCAGTGGGCCAGGAAACAGAAAGTGGGTTAGTCAAGTTTTTAGACTTGAGGATTTCTCAAAATGCTGCAATAAAGATGATGACGAGGGATGTCTTCTGAGATGGTAGAGACCCTCTTCCAAGATCACGAACATGGCTGTTGGCCGGAGGCTTGTTTCTTCCCATTTTGGCCCCTTTAGAGACTGTTCACACTGAACAGCTAGCTTCCTCAAATGAGCAAGAAAATGCCCACAGGGGAAGTGACAGCTTTTGTAGCCTGGCATTGGGGAGGGAATATACTAATTTCTATGCAGTGCTGGCTGCACAGATCAACATGATGTTCATATGAGAGAAGACTACCCAAGAGTCTGAGCAGCAGAACATAGTCTGTTGGCTGCCATTTTGGAAGCTGACCCTGTGTCTGCCCTCTGGTCTCTAACAATTCAAGTCACTCCGTGACACAGATCATGTTCACTCCTACTCAGCCATTTTGCACCCCAGTTTTATCTCATTAAAGCATCAGTTTGAAATGCACAATCTTTTTACCTAAGTCAGATCCAGGAGAAGGTGAGGTTCCCTGGCTATTACTGCTCCTCAGCCGCAGTTTCTCTTATGAAAGAAGCAAGTCTCCGCCTGCTTCCCACCTCCACCCTCAGCCAACAATGGTGGGATAGACATGCAATCACTGCTACAAACTTTCCAGTTCACTAGGTCAGAAATGGGAGATATAAGTTACTGGTATTTCAGGAATAGCAATATTGAAATCCAGCTGGGTGAATGTGAAATACTCCTTGACCACATATTAAGGTCTGAGAATAATTCTCCATGGTTGGAGCTTTTGCTTTCTGTAATGGTTAATCCTAACCCTTAACGTGACTGGATTGACTGATGTCTAGGAAATTGGTCAAATACCTTTCTGGGTATGTCTCTGAGGGCTCCCCCAGAGACATATGGACTGGTATGTGGGGTGGCAAATCAAGGCAGGTGACCCATCCCAAATAGGAGCGGTACCATCTAACAAGCTGAGGCCCTGGAACAAAAACAGGAAGAGGAAGTTTCAAATGCATTCTCTACCCCTTCCTGACTGCTATAAGGTGAGAGGCTTTGCCCCATGACACTCCACCATGATGTTTAACCACACACATCAGGCCCAAGGCAGCCTATCAGCCATGGACTGAAATCTCTAAAACAGTTGTCTCTCCTATTGAATTGTCTTCTCAGGCATGTTGCCATTACTTTTACATGAGTGCTGGAAAGCCCGCTATCACAGTGCCTTTCTCTGAATCATGTCTTTTTTGTTTTTCTGAAGAAGATTTTCATTTCAGAACAATGTCCGGTTTACAGAAACTTGTGTCATCTGTTCAGCTTCTCCAAGTCTCAATTTCCCCATCTTAACTTTCTTTTTTGTAGAATCTTCTAATCTGCTTCACCCACTTGATTCTGTCATCTCCTCCAGGGTGCATTTCCAGCCACCCCTATGCTCAATGTGGAGTTAGGGTCCTCTGCCATACAGTCCCATGGCATCTTGCCATACAAAGGGACCCAGTGGACTGAGAGGATTTTGTTTCCCTATATCTTGTCCGTTAATTTTCAGTGCTTGGAGGGCTGGGATTGAAATCAGTGTGTGCGTGAAAGAAAGTATGCAATGGTTGGATATGAGCTCAGTGTTCCCCCCCCCACAGGGTCCCTTTGCTGAAATTTAATTCCCATTGTAAGGGAGGTTGTTTTCACCTTGTAAATATGGTGTTTAGAGGTGGGGCTGTTGGGAGGTGATTAGGACTAGATAAAATCATTAACTAAGGTTGTTAGCGTGGGTCGTCTATGATTGTTAGGGTGGGGCTTCTATGACTGAATCCTGCTGGCTTCCTGAGAAGTGTCAGAAGATACATACACAAACACTGCCCCACCCTTTTACCGTGTGGTACCCTACACCACCTCAGCACTGGTTCACAGAGCCCACGTAGCTCCTCAGCCTCTGACCTCCAGAACCATGGGCCAAAGTAAACCCTCTTCCCAAAGTAGCCTGTCTCGGGTGCTATGTTATAAGCAAAGATCAAGTGTGCACTTACGTAAATGAAAGATGTTAAGTAGACTGTGACCTCCAGCCCAGTCCCAGCAGCTGCCCCTCGGTCTCCCACCCGGAGCTCCCTGCAGCGCCTCTCCCAGACAGGGTCTTGCTATGTAGCCCAGGCTGGCGATCTTCTAGCCTCAGCCTCCCAGTTGCGGAGATTACAGCTCTTAAAACCCTGAGGCTGGGACATCCGGGAAGATGGCGACCAGGTGAGCAGCAAGGAAGCGATCCTCCTCGATAAACACCAC